>CABFVX010002901.1:3534-21591 GCA_902151425.1 Timema shepardi | reverse complement strand
GGGGGGGGGGGGGGGGGTTGAGCCCCTATAGACCCCCCGTGGGTGCGCCACTGGTAGGAATAAACTGTAATAAAAAAACAGCAACTAAAAGGAACACACCAAAATTTACAAAACGTTATATATTATTTTACAGTATATTTAACAGTATAGCACACACACATATAATAAAAAAAGAAAGAAATTGAAATTTTGAGTGTGGGTCATTAGTGTTATGTATATATATATATATATATATACATATATGCATACATATATACATATATATACATACATACATACATACATATAACAATAATGACACTCACTCACAATCTCAATTTTTTTCTTTTTTATTCTTTATGTATTAATATTAAAGGCAAAAACCAACTCCATGTTGCCATAAAATTACTATAAAATTATAAACTTTTAATACTACACCACGTTCTAGTAAATTAAAATATGAAAACAATTAATTAATAGTAATACCTTACGTAATAACGTTGCTAGTTTGAATAATATGTGTAACCTTTTTTAACTTTTACATTTTAAGTATGTTGATAACCATTTGGAATTCCTACTTCACTTACATCCTATTTTTTTTATAAGCATTTAACATGCTTCCTTACTTTCACAGAGGTGGTTTTTCCTGTCGACCATGTCAAAAAAAGTTATTTTTTTCACTAATACTTTGTTAGAAACGTATGGCTCTGTATTTGCTATATGGAATGGGATCACAAGCGACTGTGGGATTCCCCGTATAGCCAGATGGACATGCGCAAACAGCTGTATGTTTTCGAGGTTCACAAGTTGCACCTACTCCACACACGTTGCTACAGGCGTTAACGCATTCCGAGCTGGAGCAGACACTGTGATCTGGACAGTCATAATTGGAAGTACACTCCCCTCGCACGCAGCCCACTACACCATTGCCGACATAACCAGGAAGACACGTGCACACTGGACGGTCCTTGCCTGTGTTGTCATAGCCAGGCTGGCACTGGGCGTTCCGGCCACAAGGGTTAGGCTCACAAAGGTCTCCTAAAAATGAATGACATTAGATTATACTGTAAAAAAATTATATAAAATCACGTTTGATGTTATCAAATCAAATCATTCTATGGACAAACTTCATGGTCAGGCTTTGTACGCCTCAAGGGCGGTGCTATACTATATATTATACGACACTCACCTAGACCAGAATGGAATGGGCCTGTTTCATACGCAAAACTGGTCCACTCCATTCGAGTTTATGTAGGTGACGTCTTGTATTTAGTGTATCCTATTGTAAATTTAAAAACTGCTTTGAAATAGGTAAAATCCACTAAAATGATTAATTGCACGGAAATAGTACTATTTTTCTCTTTCACTTTCCCTATTAAGAGTCACCATACTTTATAGAGAATTTGTTTCGTTTTTGTTGTTATCAACTCTTTAATACCCTTTAGCCTCTCCCATTACTCCAGTGGTACCATTGTTAACCTAAAAAATAAGGTAGTCTCAAAATGTTGGTAAATTGAATTAGTGCTTAGATACAAGGTTAAAATATTATTAGAGTGTGGTTACTTTTAATGCTATGCACATATACAAACAGTAATAACCATCCCAAGCTATAAATGTCACCTTATTAAATTTATATTTATTGTTTTTGAACAATTTGATTTTTTATGTTTGGCTACGTTGAGTTTTTAACTGCTGTTTGGAGATTTTTACAGGATATAGGGCGGGGGGGGACAGTTGAGGTGGAACAGGGTGTGTGTTAGAATCTGAGATAAAATTTATACGAGATTGCTTTAAGAATGAGACACATTTCTCTACTACATAAGCTAAAAACATCTACTTGCTTTAATTATAAATTCATAAGAAAATATGCTAAGCTAGTCAAATATTTAACTAAGTAATATAATTAAAATTAAATCTTCTTTGTTATTCTTTTATTCCATGAAACATGCTATTAATTTTTACTCACAAATGCCTAGGGCATGAATAATTTCCTCAATAAAGAACATAATACTATATTACAATAGAGTTAAACAATATATCAACTCTTTTTAGTAACCCGCTTTGGTAGCCACATGGTCTAAGGCACTACTCTCAAAGTAGACTAGAATGCCGAAGACGAGCAGATTGAGGTTTGAATCTCGGTCGGGAGTACTGAGGGTGGTTTTTCCAAAAGTGTTTTTCACTCTCCCTTCACGCAAATGCGAATACATTTCCTATAAATACAACCTTATCAATTCCTAAAACCGTTAGCGTAGTTAGTACATAAGTGTATACTTACTTGTATCAAAGGGTCTACAATATTCAAATGGGTGACCGGTCATATTCTTCGGACAGCTGCAAATGGCTTTATTACCACTCACTTCACAAATCGCATTAGTGCCACAAACCCCTTTGCAGACGTCTATGCAACGGTTATAGGAGCATACAGATCGTTCAGAAGGGCACTCACTGTTGTATTGACACTCCAATCTACAACCTGATAGTGGGTCTCCGAGGTAACCCTGAAAATCAAGTGGATGGCTGTTCAAACCAAGAAGCATTGTTCAACATTGCAAATTATTTTGGAAGTCATATGGGACATTCAATGGAAATAAGAATAATAATGCTTATTATTTCCCGTTCCTTTAAATATCTCAAAAGACGAATAATGGGCAATATCGCAGATCATTTTAAAATAAACCGGTTTCACTATAATATAGTAAAAGTAACGTCAATGGGAAAATAAGTTCTAATTTACACTAGTATCCCAGATTTTAGAATTTCTGTTCATTATATTAATAAAATCTTTAAATGTCTCTAAGACTCATACTACGAGTTACAGTCTGCATTAAATTGTTTGTCATGCGAACTCATAAGAGCATGTTTTAATCGCTAGACTAAATGTTGTAGATGAATGTTTGAAAAAGAGAAACATTTAGAGTTTTAAGAATAAAAGAACACGTATGACTCGGTGTCTGGATGTTGTTGAAGCGAAGGGAGTATGCAAGGATTCTTGCCGACCACGTAAGGGAATGGCATGATTAGGTTATGTATGTATGTATGTATGTATGTATGTATGTATGTATGTATGTATGTATGTATGTATGTATGTATGTATGTATGTATGTATGTTAGGCAGAATAGAGTTTTGTATCATTTTATTAGTGTGTTTCCTCGAAACAGTTCATTAACAGGGAACAAGTAGGGAAAAACCTAAACATTTTAATTTGTATAATCAATGTGAACATTTTTACTAATGTAAGCCTCAAATCTAAAATAAACTCAACAGGGCTAAAATCAAGGAAGAACGAAAGTTACGGGAATTTTGGAATTACATAAAATTATCAAAGAAAATAATTTTGTATAGTACCTGAGTTTATTGCTCTATTAATTTCATTTTTACAATTTATATCAAAACGCGAGAGATACGCGTTTGACCATGCGTCCACAAATGTGGATTATCAAAAATATCTATAAATTTGATTTGAGGTATTTATTATATACTCTCTATGTACTATGTAGTTACACGTAACCAATTTTTTTAAATAAAATGCATTTAATCTGAAACTAGCAACTTAAACTCAATTAATTTTTTTCTTCCTGCAAAAAATCTATATTCACCAAACGCACTTACCGTGGGACACTTGCAGATGGCCCTATGATTCTGAGGGAGGCAGTTAGCGTTCTTGCCGCAAGTACCCTCAGTGCAAATTGGAGAACAACGAACACCACTGCACACCTGGTTGTCGGCGCAGTCGTAGTCGCTTTGACATTCGGGCGTGCAGCGAATCAAGGGGTCACCCTTGTAGCCTGTGCAGTGTGCAGTATCACAGTTAGTGTTTTATTCAGAAAATATATAATTTTAGGATTTGACTTTAAACTTATAAAATTAAGTTTACCTCCACATTTATACTAAGAGACGAACCTATAACTATTAACTAGTAAACTTAAAATGTATTGCAATTATTGAAAACATTAAGACACTTTCCCTAGATGTGGGGACTGCAAAAGCTAAGGTTCGTCTAAAGTTTCGTATTTGTATCCCGTCTGAGTATTTCCATTGCCCTTCAGCGTAAGGGGTAAGTTAGACACACACACATATATGTTGTTTACATAACCATATATGTATATATATATTTGTATCAATAAAAAGGAAAATAGTGTCGTATCATTTAAGTGTGTGACAGATTCATTTATATAATTAATTCAGCTGATTAACTTTCAATATCTTATGAAACAAAGATGAATTTTAATGTTCAATTTCCATTCGTATTTCGTGTGTATTTCTTTACAAAATATTATTTAAATTTCTAAAAAAAAACACTCAATTATTGCTTTAGTGTGGTAGTGTAAAACTATTATTTGTTTTAATTTTAACTGCGAGAAGCCAAAAAACAATAATTGTTTGGGTACCTTTCTTAGCATGAGATTGTTATAAAAACAAATTTAACGTATGTATTGGGAAGTTTTAGTAATAAATAAATAGTTTCAACTTCAATAAATATATTCATCTTGTGAATGTGGAGAATGCCAGGCTTCCACCGTAGTTCGGATTCCACGTAAAACTGTAGTTCCTCCATTTAATCTCACAATCACCCTATTACACCCTCCGCCAATCCTATAGATAAGGCCCCTAAAACTATAGGATAGGAAGGATGCAACAATACATGGAAAATAACAACTGGAAATAGAGCAAAGTTTAGATCAAAATATTCTTTAATTTTCAAAAGTATTAAACAAACACGGGAAAGACGGCCTTAATTCAAAACATCCTATAGCTACTATTCTGAAAGAAAACATTGACTTATTTGCGCAGGAATTCACAAAGTACGCTGGACTTAAGGTCCTTCAAACATAAAGTTATGGCTGGTTACTCATAACCCAAAGCAAGACTTAAGGTCTTTCAAAGCGTAAATTAAGAACAAGTTTTACATATGTTCCCATGACATATCGAATGAACTTAACTTGCATTTACGTTAATTCAAAGTACTACAAATTTACATTAGAGTTGGATCAACGTGATCCCAACACAAGGTTAGCTAAGTTAACATAAAAGTTTCTAAGTCGAACGCAATTTCCTCTTTGCGTTGACTATACATTTAACTAATTAATGTAGGCCCCTCTTTCATGACCTAAATAAAGCTTGTAAAACAAACATAATATAAACAAGGTGAAAAGTTCGTTTCTAAGATTCTACATTTAAAAATTATTTCCTAACTGTAACGTTCAATAGCGATAAAACAACTATCAAACTTTCTTTCTTAACATGCTACATCTCTACGGTGATTCCTACACCTATCAAACGTGCAGTAAATATAATTCGTCTCTACCAGACGTTCAAATAAATGTGATCCCTACACCTGTCCAACGTGTAGTTATAATGATACATATTTACAATTTACAATCCTCTTTATAATGAGTCTAAAACACGGAAACAAGGGGGAGGGGTTTTCACATCCAACTCAGTTACGCTCAAACAGTCCATTACGTCATTCTGAAGCAACTTCGTAGGTTTTCCAAGCCGCTGATTGGACGCGTCATTGTCGCAATGCAGTATTCCATTTCTTGACCAATGTAGAAGCTTGAAAGTTCGGCGAGGGATTTCCATATCTCTCCGCCAGACGGCAGACCAGGGTTAGTTGATTTGGCGAAGAGGTATCAAGTAAACATTGGCTAGTTTTATTGCAATGTTCGGGCTGAGTAGATCGTTGAGCACGTTCTCCGAGATGTAGTCGCCCAACTCTTGTTCATCGGTGCGTTTGACTTGCCAGCGACGTAGCCAGGGGATCTGGACGAAGGTACGTGTTGAACAGTTATTTTACTACACTGTTTATAATGGATTTTTCTGAATGCTGATTTTGAGTAATTGTTGGGGCTACATTAGGCTATAATAGTGAAGAATACTATTATAGGTTTCTTCGAGGTTATTCTGGGGGTGGGTAGTATGTATTTAGGCGAATCAATTTGTGATATTAGGTAAGGTGGGGAGCAATTGTACAATACGAAGCATTGTATTGTTACAACCCTACCATAACACATTAGCGTAAGTGCGTAAAACCCGAACGGGTAGTAAGACGTGGTGCTAATAATAATAATAATAATAAATATATTTTTCATTATAGGCCCTATACCAATTAAAATATTATAAAACGTAGCCAATAGTGCTTAATTTTATAACAAAGGCTTGTGATGGATTCCCAACAAAAAATTAAAATACTAAAACAATTCTAAATTTGTTTGTATCCCCTTAAGCTAAGATAAATTAAGTTATCATCTGGATCAGAACTCCAAAGGAAAAAATATATACAAGCTAGCACTTTTTACTTTTAGATCAGCTCCCTTGGTATTGTTACTGAATTGATTGGCACTGATTACGAATTTTTACCTAACCTTAAAGCAAGGAGATGGTATATAATGGACCACACAGATTAGACAGAATGTTACAATTACCAAAGTTAAAAATTTATGATGGACCTGGCCAGGGAAATTTGAACTAATTAGGTGGCAAACTACCACCCAGATATTTTAACATTGCTTTCGGAAAGAGTGCCGCCTAAGGGTGAACTAGAGTTTGATCTTGGAATGCAAAGATAGCGAACATGCATGAAGAACGGCAACCGAATGGTAGGTAACACTATTATTCTCTTCGGTGGTCTAAAGTTATGTACAGACTATATAACATTTGCGATAACGTAACACAGCGCCCCAAGCCGAGCACCGTAATACGCTTGGTAGCGTAAAAGGGACCCGTAACACATAACAATAATAAAATGCTCGGTTCGGAGGCTGCTCCCGCCAAAGGCGGTCTCATTCCGAAACATCAAAGGAATACTCACGTCGGGGCTCGGCTCGAGGGCCCCAGTGTAGACATAACTAGTAATGGCGTTCCAAGTGCTGCTCTCAATTTTGTATTTATCTTTGGTATCGTTCTTTCTATTAAGGAAATTAAAAAAACTGAAAATACATTGGTGATATTCGCGTAAAGTTTTTATATGACCGCTTACGTGTTGGAACCTTAAATCTGCCACCAAGGCTGATCCACCCTGCTGTTACCTCATCTAAAATAAAAATATCCGGGTTTGCCACCAGCGTCGCCTCCTCTTCTTCGCATTTAACGCTAAGTGGATGTATTATATAAGCTGCTGGCCCTACCTCCAAATCCATAACAGATCACGTATAGACGCAACCACTTCTCTCACAGCCACAGCTGTAGACTGAGAGCTGAGTGGTATCTTTTCTCACTTCTGGTTCGTCGGTTGTGTTACAGTTGCGTGTTACGGCTTGAGGCCAGAAATAGTGGACAAAGGGGTGTCATACCATACAGAGCACCAAACCGAGCATTGGTCTGCTTGGGGCGCTGTTACGTTACGTTAAAATGCTCTATAGTCTGTACATAGCGTCACACTTATAATCGACTGGACTACTGATGGCGGGAAGGTCAGGGCTCAAATCCCGGTCTGGTATACTGAAAAGGTGTTTTCCTAAATGTTTTCACACTCTCCATTCACGCAATTATAGTTACATTACTTCTTAATTTATGTTCCTTTTCCCTATCCCATTAATAAAAATATAACAACATTGCTCATTATTCCTATTTATAATACTTTTTTTACCCTCATAATTGTATATCACTTTCTTACATCTTTACCAGATCAATTTGTGTCCATCTGTATTGTAATTTTAATTGTGCTTATTTATATTTATTCATATTCTTTGGTTTGGTCGTTCTTTACCTCTGCATCCATCTAGAAAATAGTATACGCTATATCCGTATTTTAATGAAGGTACAGTACATTCCCCCCTTTATATAAAATGTTAGCGTACAACCCGAACGGGTAGTAAGACGCGGTGCTAAATATTATTATTATTTTATATAAAATGTTATTTTTATGCTGGTAGTTGAACACGGATTTTTTTTGCATCACGTCTTACTACCCATTTGGGCTATAAGCTTATGTACTAATTACGCTGATGGGTTAGGGATGAAAAATATTGAATTAGGATTAAGTGTACCCGAATTTGCGTGAGAGGAAATGTGAACCCATTTAGGTAAAACCACTCCAAGTACACCCGACTGGGATTGAAATAAGTTATCCTCGATATCAGCAGTCTAGTCTATTACGAAAACATGCGGCTGCCGATGTGGGTAGAAATTAATTTAATGGGTCATTGAGTGAGATGACGCAAACATATTTACCTGGTGGGCAGGAGCATGTTGGAACATCTCGAACAACGTTGCAGTTAGCATTCAACCCACAAGGACTTGGTGAGCAGAATGTTTCTGAAACAAAACATTGTTATGGTGGGGATGAAGGAAACACGATAAAAGGGTACTTAAGAGTTTTTGCAGCTTTTATAGCAAAACATCTTGGCTAAAATAAATTAAATATTGTTCCGTTACAAACAAATAGTTTATTTTTCTTCACATGGTGATATCGACAGTTATTTAATATGTCATGAGTATAGCAGCATTAGATGGCAAACATTTTGAATGAAGAGAAAAAGTTATCACTAAATTCCAGATCATCCTTAACATATATTCAAGAAATGTTTATATCACCGTGTGAAGAAAATTTAACTCTTATATTTCTACTGTAACGGTCAAAAATGACAAACAAAACATTTTAACACGCACCATCGATCAAGCCCTTATAATGTTGAAAAACCATGATTACCAATTCTAATAAGTTCTTATAATGTGTGGCAGGTATAGACTTACTGCGACGTCAGGAAACGCCCTGCTCACCAACACCTAAACTGTCCCAGCGAACATAGTACATTGACCTTGGAAGACAACACAAGACGAAGAATTGAGCGAGGGGTCAGTTCAGGAGAGGCCGGCCAGCTGGTAGGCGAGCGTTCGGAGTCAGGTGGCGTGATGTGTAACCATCCCCTTCCCCAATTATGTACTCGGAATTATCATGGCCAATTCATCTAGACCCATCGGTATAAATACGAGCCGGTTCTTGGTTCACGTTACCTTTATTGTAATAACCACTCGTCGGAGACACTGTGGCCAGAGATACTCTAGACTTCGTAGAGAAGACCACGATGGTTGTGGCGTATGAATCACTTCCTCACCGCAGATCGAGCTACGGCGCTAATCATGAGTATTGAGAGACGTAGTTGATTATGTCGCTGTGCCCTTAAGGCGTAGTTTCTTTAAGTAGAGCTGTGAGCTCTATTTTGTAAATGTCATTATGACTATGTTTTTTGTAAGTAACACTTATTTGTTTCCATATGCCCATAAGGCATAATTTATTATAGTCCACCATGTGCTCTATCTTTCTACATCTATTAGACTTTGTCGCCAATATTGGGGTCGTAAACAGACGTTATAAGCTGTTTGACTATGCTGCGGCTATAGAATAGCGTAATAATTAATTATAGAGGATACCAGGCTATCTGTTGCTTCGATTCACGACCTAATTGGGTCTGTAAACTCACACCAGTCTTGTAGATGTCTAAGTCTGTACTGATTTGAGGTACGCAACCTGTGGAAGTGCTACTAGTCCACAGTAGTGGCTCGCGGGCCTATGTTTTTTTTATGTACGGCCTGTTTGGGTTGCTTATAGAGTTGATCGAGTTTTATCACTATCTTGATTAGTGTTATTAACCCCGTTTCAGGGTAACTTTATGTTGATACTATTGATTGCACTGGCAGTACTATTTAGGAAATGTCCGGCTATAGTATTAATTGGTTCTAGATTCCTGGTGATTTGCCACTGACTAGGTTTAAAAGATTTGATTCCAGGAACAAATTACATTGTGATATCTACCTCTATTAGGAGTAAGCTCTCGCTAGCTAGCAAATGTTAACTACCGCCCTTGTAGCTCCTTAAACTAGGACTAAGATTATTCGATTTTGATCTTCATATTTAAAGTTACGTGTTGTAGTAAGCCGACTGGCATCAATGATAAATAAGTTATTCTTTTGATCGCAGTTACTATGCACTAATAACATTGTGTCATTCATTACCTATTGTCCTATTAGGAGTATTAGTTGTCCTGTTTTAACGAGTTGCATGATTTAGTGTTTAAAACTATGACCTAAGTGTGCAGGTTATAGGGTGTTCCAAGGTGCTTCACACCAGACTCATCTTAGGCGAGTTATTGATATAACTAAATATATACATATATATTTAGTTATTGATATAATATATACATATATATTATATATTATTATTAGTTATTGATATAATATATACATATATATTTAGTTATTGATATAATTAAATATATACATATATATTTATATATATACACCCATATATATACATATATATACCCATATATATATATATTTATATATTTTTTCTAATCTCAAACCATGTATGATTTAAATAATTACAACATATAGTACTTTGTACTTTCTTATCTCTTATTTCTTTATTAATAAAATAACTTTGTTTAACATTTATATTATTCCTGTATTGTATTTATATCCTATAATGTAGTAAACAGTAGGGTAGAAGTGTGCACTACTCAAGAATTATTTGTTTTAATTTGACCAAAAAAAGTTTTGGTATAAAAACTGCAAAACCTCTGACCTTTTATCGCGCCCCCTTCATCCCCACCTAAAGTAACAAATTGTGTGCATAATTTTCATGCTAAGTTTAACACATTAAGAACAACCTATTTCTTCTAGCGTTTTAGGCAGCTCTGCTAAATCGTTGGTAGTAGCACTGTAAATAATCTCCCTTAGTTTTTACTTTTCTGAGTTCTGTAATAACAGGTATTTTAAGAAAAATATACTTGCAATTCTATTAATATATAGATTATATATAATATATCTATAACGGAGAGAGATTGATAGATATCTCCGGTCAGGCAGGACTATATGGAAAAGTATACAGTTTCTCTATGACAGGACCGTGCCGGGATTTTTTTTTTAAGGTGTTCAAACTCTTTTAAAAATTGTATTAATAGTGGGTTTTTGTATTCCTCCACAATGACTATTATATAATTTAAGTCCTATAATATTCATAGAATCTACAATGCAATAATGAAAAAAACCTTAAATTTATTCTAAGAGGGATCTATATTAAAAGATCCTTGCATCTCATTTAGGGACTTTACCACGAGCCACTGCAAGCTAAGGCCATTCAACAAACAAGGTTATCTATGAATGAGTAGACTTTAACATTTTAGCAGGGAATTTTAACATGTCTGAAGAGTGAATAAAGGTAGAAGGGGAGCAGGGGAAGACTGACAAGGGAAGTAAGCTGGTGTGTGGGATGTCAAGTTCCTCCACGGATATAATTAGTCCGATAGCAATAATCAAGTTCCTCTATTGAGATATTAATCCAATATCAATGATCCAGTTCCTCCATGACACCTCAAGGAAGTGATAAAAGTAGTCCGAGTGTAATAATTTAGTTTCACCACTTTTATGAGGGGAAAGGGAGAGGATTAACCCCAACTCTGTTGAATGCAGGTCCACGAGAACAGGAGCAGCTTCACACAGGAAATTACAAAATTAATCAACGTATGAAAGGTTAGGTTACGCTCGGTTGGGTGAGAACCATAACTATAATATATGTATATATTATGTAGAAATTACGTAATGTTTTAAAGCTAGGTTTGTATCACAAAAAATATGTTAACACCATTTTCTGAATTGGTTTTCATATCATGAACCAAGTATTCATTAACGCCTGAGAGGTTAGGTTTTTTAGGTTGGGTAGGAATCATAATCATAATCATATGCATATAAATTATGGAAGGATTGAAAGTTAGGTTTGTACTAGGCTATTACACCCGGACTACTTATAATAGAATCCTTGAGGTGACGTAGAGGAACTGGATTCCCCTCTTAATACCAGTGGAAGACCTCGCAATTTGAGGAATCTTGAACTAAGTTATTTATCGATCGTGGCGAGGTTATGTTTTAACTTTGAACATTTGGAATTTTATGTGTCTGTTCGTGCGGATGTTTACTCCACGATAGTTCTCAAATGTATAGGAAAATTTCAACGAAATTTGGCAGGAACATTCTATATACATGGTTTTCCGATCTGGATAGAGATTTCAAGATGGCTGCCCCTAAAAAGTTTGTATGTCTGTTTTTTCCGTGATAACTGCCAAATGCGTGGACCAATTTAAACGAATTTGGCAAGGATATTTTTTGAACCTATATCGAACGTGTGTACGTTGTTTTTGAATCTGGTAATACGTTTAAATATGGTTACCGATCAAAATATTTCCTTTTAATAGTTCATTTCATGTAATTTTAGTTTAAAACTATAAGCAATTAACTGAGGACCTCAGACATATGCTTTTATATATTTTGACATATATTGCAAGACTGACGTCTTAAACCCCGTGAACAGTCGTTATTCTCTATAAATCTAATGTACTACTGGTACTGGTATGGTTTCTGCCTAACTTGATCACTAAAATATCTACTTCGAGCCCAAGGGTTAATTATAGGCGATATTTAAACTTTAAATAAAGTTAGACTGTGGTAGTGACAAGAGCATTTCATAATTCTCAACATGATGTAACTAGCATTTTTGAATGAAGGGAGCGAGGTCTACTGTACACATAATTAATAGTTGTTTTTTAGCACCACGTCTCACTACCTGTTCAGGTTATACGCATATGTACTAATTACGATAATGAGCTAGGGATGAGGATAGTTGACTTTATAGGAAGTGTACCCGCGTTTTCGTGGAGAGAGTGGAAAACCAGTTTGTAAAAAACACTCTCATTACACCCGACTGGGATTAAAACCACAATCTCCCTATTGTTGGCAGTCTAATCTATTGCAAGAGTGACGCCTTATACCATGTGGACACTGACGCAGGTAATTACTAGTTCTAGGTTTCAACTCACTAGGATCGATCTCGTTGCAGTACTGAAAAGGATTCCCCGTGTATCTTTGTGGGCAGGAGCATACCGGCACATGGTTTTCTACGTCACACTGGGCCCGTACTCCACAAACTTGTAGATTGCATGGGTTGACGCACTCGTTATTCACACAGCTCCTCCTGTTGGAGCAGTCACGGTTTTCTGATCAAAACAAAAACCAAAACATCATTTTTAGCTCGCATCACTCCAAATTTCAAATGGGATATTATTTTTGGAAACAATATATATATATATATATATATGTTTTGCAATGCTTCTTACTACCCGTCCAGGTTATACTCCTATGTACTAATTACGTTATTGGTCTTACGGATTAAGAAGGGTATATTTAGAGGAAGTATAGCAGAAATTGCGTGGAGGGAGAGTGGAAAACCATTTTGGAGAAACCCCCCTGAATAAACCCGACTGATATTCGAACTTAAATCTCCCCGTCATTGGCAGTCTAGTCTAATGCGAGAGTAGCGTCTTAGACCATGCAGCCACCGAGGTGGGTGTCACGCAATGCTGGATGGGACTGTACCAGTAAACTACACCCCCTCTCATTGTAAAGTTGACCAACCAAACACTATATAATTAAATGAACGAATGCTTGTTTATTTACTTTAACAGGCACGTCCGATACTCTATGGGAAGAAACAACCGACGAGCCACCTCTGCTTTTAATTATATTAAATAAGTGTCGTGGCCAGTCGCAAGTTCATTGACGATGGTGCACACACATATTTAATAAACACGAAAAATGTACTATTTTATAGCTTACTCAATTAATAACAAGGAATGGTATATACAATATTAATTACAAAAAAAAATAGAAGGATCATATTATTATTATTAGTAGTAGCGCGGCCGCGTCTTACTACCCGTTCGGGTTATATGCACTTACACTAATGTGTAATGGTAGGGTGATTGTGAGATGAAATGGAGGACCTACAGTTTAACGTGGAATCCGAACCACGGTGGAGGCCTGGCATTCCCCACATTCACAAGATGTCTTGTCAGAGGTGAAGGAAGGGTTTGGTAATCAGAAAAATCTGTGCCGGGACCGAGGATTGAACCCCGGCCGCCAGCACAGAAGTATGACACCTTACCCCTAGACCACCAGGTCCCCAAGGCTCATATTGATATCTAAACATAACTACGGGTAAATTACCCCTAATACTTTATATGCCTAATCCATGCAGAGGTCCTATTTTGAACTACATCTTCTTATGAACTACCTAACATAAGTGAACAGCTACTCAGTCAGTTTGTTCCTGGATGACCTCAGGTTCATGAACCGGTCGTTCATCCCTACCTGAAATTGACACCCTCAGAGTACAGAAGCCATTGATTAAAGACTATGAATGTCATTGTAAGGTTGGCCGCCGTCCTAATACTTCCAATAATACCTATTTGCAACTATGCGTTTCTTTATCTGAGTATTCTTAATTTTGAGAATATCCTGCTAAATCTTTCGACACCCAACATAAGCTAATTCAATGGCACAAAATAATTGCGAAGCTGTAATTTGACCCTAGGTAAAATGAAAAACTGGTCTCAATACCAACTAGGAGGCACTACTCTATACCATATAATTAATATTAACACAAACCAAAATAGTAATGTGGTTTTAAAGCGCTTTTTAAAGTAGTTTTAATATGCTTTTTAAAGTGATTTTTAAAGAAAATGTATTTTTACTTATTCCGGATGAGCCAAATATTAAGTTGTTTTTTTTGACACCGCGTTTTTACCACCCGTTTGGGTTAAACGCTTATGTACTATTCACGCTAATGGTTTTAGCGGTTAAGAAAGTTATATTTATAGGAAGTGTTCCCACATTTTCTTGTCCATTTTGGAGAAACCACCCTTAGTACACCCGACCGAGATTCGAACTTCGATCTGCCCGTTTTGGGCAGTCCAACACAAGAGTAGCGCGTTAGACCATGTGGCCACCGAAGTGGGCGATAATCACAAATCAAAAACAAATTAAAACAAAAATAACAAGTAATTTGTTTACTTTATTCAAAAAAGTCTTATATTAAACACAACAACTCGTTTTATCTCTGAACGACTGACGATCAGCATTCAATGTTGGCCTCAGGCACAGAAGCCAAAAATCATTCTGCTTCTACCTTTGTATAGGGAATGGGTGGGTCATAGACTAATTATAGTGTAGGCCTACCTTCACAATCACCCTTCTGGCAGCCAGTGATAGGGTTTCCGTGGTGACCAGGAAGACAAGAGCAGACAGGTCGTCCTCCGACCATAGAACATTGGGTGTTGCGGCCACACACTTGGCTCCTTTGCTCGCAAGCAGGATGATACTGGGGCTGATACTGCATGCCTAAGAGTGGAACATAACAAGGCTCTTTAGTTCCAAGCAGTGTAGTTATTTTAGGGAACACTCAACAACGTTAACATAATTAGTAATGTAACCTTCCCTTCAAGATCCCTTGACGTAAATAAACATAGTGTGTAATCAAGGATGCTAGGATCACGATCAACTTAACGTTCACTTAACGTAAAAGTTGCCCAGAGGAAAGGTTTCACGTTAATTGAAAGGTACCACGTGTTCTAGCTAACCAGTCATGTTGCGAGCAACGTCAACAGGACTGTTTAGTACTTCATTTGTTGGTTTAAGGTGGGATGGAAGAGGACGTGAGGAAAAGTAAATGTTTTTGCAGTTTTTATGGCAAAATAAATAAAATATTGCTCCAATACAAACATATAATTACATTTTCTTCCCGTGGAGACCTCAAAATTTCTTGAATATCTGTCAAGGATGTGCTGTAATTTAATGACAAGTTTCTCTCTTCATTTAAAAAGTTTGTTAGATAATGCCACTATGCTCATGAATTGTTTATATTCAACATGGGAAGAAAATTAAACTCTATGTTTGTACTGGAGCAATATTTTGTTTATTTTGGCCAAAATATTTTTGCCATAAAAACTGCATAAACACTGGCCTTTTCTCGAGTTCCCTTCCATCACACTTTAAGGTATGCAGACCATTTCTTCGGTATAGTTCGTTTGTCCGTCTTTCACGAATATTAAAAGACCGTAGCCTTTTGTTACACTTTAATTTGTATACTCAGTAAAGCTTCAATTGCAAGTACGTGAATCCTAATCATCCCAAAATGTTTGAGTTTCATTTTGTGAACAATTTGTTTTAAAACTGTCCAAATTCATTGTCTGTGTTTTTCTTGAGATTTTATGTTACGTTAAGTGGATCTTGACCACACACAATGTTTATTTACGTTAAGTTAACGTTGCGTTACTTTACGTGAACGTTAAATTTATCGTGATCCCGGCATACTTACCAAAGTTGCCTACCTTTGACGTAGTGGTAGGTAACAAATAATCTCCCATGTTAATGTATTTAAATTTTATTTGGCGTGTTTTAAGCTATAGCATCGAAAAGACAACAATAGGTTCCTAGATAATTTTTAAAATATTTACATTGTCACTTTTTTATATTGACGTAATCTTTATGTAAATACGTTTTTTTTAATCTCTTACAACTCAAGATAATCGGTCTATCCACTAAAATGGCCAGTAGAAATCTTCTTGCCGGGGTGTAGATAAAAACAGTCCGTGGAAACATATGTCTAAATATAATAAGAAATAAGAAAAAGTATATTTTGACACTCAAATAGATTTTGTCCAGACGCAAATAGAGTATTTATATTCATCAGTGGAAGAATGGAAGTAATGTCAGTATGGGCTCATAGAGGCCTCATAGGGTAAACTGATAGTTAAGATACAACCCACTTGGCGAAATAGCTTCATATTCACCAACGTAATAAACGTAATCACTCGAAAAAAATATTTCCAATTAATAAAGAAATTTTAAAAATAAATTGTTCACAAAAATTAAACTAAAGCAAATAAGGTAGATTAGGCTTCAATAATTCTCAACAAACACTTACTGGAGTTACATATTTAAAAAATGTAAGATGTCACGGATCCATCCCATTTTTTATCCAATATTATAAACTATTCAAGTATCACCAACATTCTTGAGATCCGATTGCATAGGATTTAATCACCCTAAATCAGTCAGTCTCTGCCTTCAGCAGGGATAATCCTGCGCGATTGTGTTTTATTTTATTATTAAGAGGTCACGGCACTTTGGTTGTCGTGGACAACACCGCAGAAAACATCATCAACAACACCATAAGCTAATAATAGATGTACTAAATAACTGTGTGACTTTGCTCAAAATATGATTGGTTGGCAGGAACACGTGGCATATTTCCCGTATCGTAATGTGAATGTTCTCCCCTGGACAAAACTTACGTTAAGTAAATGGGTGCCAACAGGACCTGTCCCCATCTTAGAGATCAGGTGATTAAAAAATCAAAACCCTTTCCCGATTTAAATTTTGAAAATGAGTCAGTATGTAAAACATCTCCTATTTGTCAGTTGTCTTTCTGAAACATACACGTCATAAATCAACAATATATATATATATATACGTGTGTGATTATTACACCCCTTATAGCACGTTATCGTATAAACAAAATAAAGGTACCATTTATGAAAAACATTAAGCTCTAGTACAAAAAACTGAGTGATTTAGAGCGAAGTACCAATACTGCATTAAATACAGTATCCAAGATTGTTTAAAATCTTCACTTTCCGTATTCTTAAAAATAGTGTAGGCTGTGGAAATCCCAAATGGCTGCAAGACTCCTGGCAAACATAAAATGTAAACATAAATATTTGGTTTATTGAGGAAGAAGGACGCAATGAACTCCGATAACTATTAAAATCAACCTCGAATTAATATCTAGAGGTAGTCAAATTAAAAATAAATATATATATGTGACATGACTCTCGGAATTTTTTTTTACTTGGAAACCCCCTGGTTTTAAAAATGTATTTGCTAACTGCCCCCTTCTATACCAAAAAGGTTTCACCATCATTGTATGAACATATATTAAAGTTCACACTTGAACGCTTGATTTTATTATTGGTAGCTCCCTTCCCCCGCCCCCCAACTTCAATCCTGACTGCACCACTGATGTCAACATTGCAATGAGCGCATCGTGATGGCTTCCATTTAAACACACACATGGGTATGAATAACCTTTTCATTACGTTATCCTTGCGTTACGTAAAATGAACGGTAAATTGATCATGATACCAATTTTAGTGACATCACGGGGCCTAGCATTCTGCCTCTTCCTATAATTTGTTTTTACCATGCCTTACTATCCGTCTAGTATATATATATATATATAT
>CABFVX010002900.1:70865-96463 GCA_902151425.1 Timema shepardi | reverse complement strand
CCCTACTACTGACCAGCCCTATGTACGCAAACATTAAACCAAATAACGGCCACATCATACATTTATCTTGTTATCGTAAACTTTAATACAGTTTAGTTTCAAATATTAATGTCAGAGTGATAACTTTCTGATATTATCCGCCCACTTGTAATGGCTAAACACAACACTGATAGCCTCAGTCATTTTTTTGCAGCCCATTCTTAGCCATGTTCCAATACGTTAAAAAATAATTTTTAAAAAACAACCTCAATCATTCTGATCTGTGCCTGAAGCAGATTTGTTAAAATATTATTGTCAGATTTAAACATGGTTGTTTTACTTAAAAGTTAAAAATCAATATAATAAAAAAAAAGTATTTGTAAAGGACGTTGCCTTCCTGTGACGTAGCGGCAAGTCAAGTTAGGATTTCCCATGTTTATGTGTTTACGTATTATTCGGCTAGTTTTAAAGATATAACCTAACAATGAAACAAGAACTATATATTCTTAAATAATTCTAAAATAGTCTTAAATTGCCACAAAAAACGTATCAAGTAGTTTTTTTGTAAACTTTTTAATCTTCTACAACTAAGGGAATTTGGTTTATTTACAAAAACTGTGATGTTATTATATATGTATCCTATGTCGTGCTCGTTCCCGAGAGCCCGTCGGGGCTGGTGATAACTGTTTGTCCCTCTATGTTTCTCGTGCATTATTCATGTTTTATTGTTAGACGTTTAAGAGAAAGATTAATAAAAAAACTTACAAACAAACAAACAAAAATAGCTTTTACGAATCTTCCTGCCAGGATGTAGATTAAAAAAAAAGTCCGTGGAAGCGTATGTATATCTAGAATAATGTTGTCCAGGCGCAAGTAGTAAATTGAGTTTGTACTCGTCAGCGAAAGAGGGGATTTTTTTTAGCATCATGTCTTACTACACGTTCAGATTATACGCTTATTTACTAATTGCGCTAATGATTTTAGGGATTAGGAAGGCTATATTTTTAGGAAGTGTACCCGTAATGGCGTGGAGGGGGAGTGGAAATCCATTTAAGAAAAACCACCCTTGGTTCACCCAACCGAGAGTCGAGTCTCGTTCTCCTCGTCATCGGCAGTCTAGTCTACTGCGAGAGTAGCACGTTAGACCATGCAACCACCGAAGCGAGTAACAGAAGAGTTGATATAAACAAGAGAGTTCGCGAGGTTAACTGCTTGTTTTCTTCCTTCTCTTTTTATTTCGTACATTGACGTTTAAGTGCGCTAATGCTTAGAGAGTGCTCAGGTGCGTCAAGTTAGGATGAAACCCGCTTCGTAAAATAGCTTTGAATTCACCAAAGAGGTGGATTCTGTGTCTGTAAGCATAAATTGTATTTTATGTTAATGTATGTTATTGATGAAATTGAAAAAGTACTGTACAGGCGATTCTATCTCATATCTCCTTTTTAAAAATACCGATGAAGAAGAAATAACAGGTTTATAACATCTTTTAACACAACATTTCGAAAATCAAATAATAAGTTTTGTCATCAACAAATGTATTTACCTCTTCCAGTGGCTCAACTGGACTGAAAGTTCTACTACAAATACTTTGTTTTGAGTCTAGTAGGTACCTAAACTAATTTAGTAAATTTGTAAGAGTTTGTCCTATACCAAGATTTGCTCTATTATAATCTCAGGCAAAAGAATTGTGTGTTAAATATGTTACTAAACGTCAAGTTAGTTTGTAAGTCGTGCGTTGATGTGAGCTTGTTTTTTAGACTATGCATGTTAAATAATACAAGTGGATTAAAAATAGTTTGTCGAACCATGACGTCATGCTTGGCTTTCGAAAGGAAACATTTGAAATTCTGGGATTGTATAAGAATCATTTTATTTAAATGTACTTTAATATGAGGATTAAATAAAAAATACCATACAAAATTTTCAAATGAAGGAACTGCCTTATATCGCGGACATAGACGTAAATATGCCTCTAAATACCACAAAACCTAAAGCTCACTATATTACAGATCCTAAAACTCTTCAATGGTTTCACTGTCCAACATTCGGTAGAGTGTCTGCCTACTGAGCTAAAGGTTCCGGAATCGATTCCCAGCATGATACAAAAATGTATCATTGTTGAAATGGGGTTTTACCCTTTCATAGTGATAAATTAATGGCCTGGAGTTTGGGTGTTTTGTCTGTTATAGATTTAAGTAAGTTTATAAGACGTCCTTTGATATAATTTAGCCGGTTCGGAAAAAGTATTTTAAATACCTAAAAATAAAAAATAGCTTCATTGATTACCGAAAATCCGTTGCGTTTTGAGCGAGCACTGATTATCTGCGAACTACGAGTATTATTCGGACAACAGCCACGTCAAAAGGCACTCCCGCGGTAACACCTCTCTGAAGTGGCATCGACGACTCAACTGCACTGTCACGAAGACCAGAAGAGGAGGAAAAGGTGTTGATGACATTTCGTCCTTTACTGCGGAGCACCAGTTTGACATTTGGGTCAAAATGCCACTGCGTAATTTGAACTATGTACAGACGAGGAATAACATTTAGTCCCCGGCACAGATTTATCTGATTACCAAACCCTTCCTTCACCTCTGACAAGACATATTGTGAATGTGGGGAATGCCAGGCCTCCACCGTGGTTCGGATTCCACGTTAAACTGTAGGTCCTTCATTTCATCTCACAATCACCCTACCATTACACATTAGCGTAAGTGCGTATAACCCGAACGGGTAGTAAGACGCGGTGCTAATAATAATAATAACATTTCGTCCACATAGAAAAAAAAAAGATGGAATTATTTGATAAGCACGAAGCATACCCGGTTTGTTGGTCTGAAATTTTAAAATTTTAAATGGGGTTTGAAGGGTAAGGAGGAAGGAACACTCAAAATTTTCAAAACTTGTAAAAAAAACCAATGTATTTGTGAGGTCGAAAATTGAGCTTCTGTACAATAAGGAGACGTTGAAATAGTATGAAAACACCGCAAATTGTTCAGTTATAAAGAATATAGACATTTTCAGATTAATTTATCCAATTTTTAAGGGGTAAGGGAGGAACGTGAGTCCCGTTGGTTGCGTCCATGTTGAAAAGCGTCAGACGTAGTTTTTAAAATATTGTTCCAGCTGAAGCGTTCATTTGTATTCGATCGATAATGGTTTAGTTGGAAAACAAAGCAATATATTCACAGGCACTGCCCTGAAGATGTGAGAGGTAGGAATGAAGAAGTAAATACTTTGGGGAGGAAGGGGGGTCCGGAACCTTGACATTTTAACTAATGATATTATACATTAACAACAACAAAATTGCACCCTTTTTAAAGGAAATTAAATGTAAAATATTAGTGTTTTTGTACACCACGTTTGGCTTATCCCCCGAAGGGCTATTTGCATATTTTCTATTGGGGTAGGAATAAGAAAGATAGAACAAAGGGAAAATATACTCCATTTTCCGTGGAGGAAGAATATAAATTCTGAGGAAAAAATCTTTATTTCTCCCGGCTGGGATTCGAACCTTGACCTCCCCGTCACTAGTAAACCAGACCAGACGAGGTTGACGCCTTAACCCAGCAATGAGGGTAAATGGAACATAAATAATTATTGAGTGGTAAATTATAATAGTTTCTATTAATTATTGTAATATATGCTCTATGCAACGTAAGTGGTTACCTGAGTCACACAGTCGTCCAAAATACTCTGTGTCAGCTTGCCTGTGACGTCACTAATCATCCGGCATGGAACCTTTCCCTCCTCACCTTTCCGAAATGGAATCTTAAATAAGACCCTGAATATATCTTAAGAAATAGCTAAGAGTCAAAAAAGAATGCGAAAAACGCATTGCTTCTTTGGATCAAAATCATAATTAAAATATAGTAGGAAAGACATTTTTGAATTCAAACATTTTAGTTTGCAGTCAAATTGATAACATTTTACTGTATTGATAGTGTTATTTCATAGGTATTATAATCATCATCATCATCATCATGATGTTTGAAACATAAGCCTCTTCCTTCCCCCTCCTCTCTCCACCACACTCCTCCTTACTCCCTTCAGTCACCTGTCCCTTGGTCTTCTTTTCGGCCTCCTACCCTCCTCCTCCATATCCTCCCGTACCAGAGGTTGGTGCCTTCAGGAGAGTTGGTGTGGCTCCTAAGAACTGGTACGATCCCTCCACCTCTATATCCTCCCGTCCCAGAGGTTGGTGCCTTCAGGAGAGTTGGTGTGGCTCCTAAGAACTGGTACGATCCCTCCACCTCTATATCCTCTCGTGCCAGAGGTCGGTGCCTTCAGGAGAGTTGGTGTGGCTCCTGAGTACTGGTACGATCCCTCCACCTCTATATCCTCTCGTGCCAGAGGTCGGTGCCTTCAGGAGAGCTGGTGTGGCTCCTGAGTACTGGTACGCTCCCTCCACCTCTATATCCTCTCGTACCAGAGGTCGGTGCCTTCAGGAGAGTTGGTGTGGCTCCTGAGGACTGGTACGCTTCCCTCCACCTCTATATCCTCTCGTGCCAGAGGTCGGTGCCTTCAGGAGAGTTGGTGTAGCTCTTGAGGACTGGTACGATCCCTCCTCCATATCCTCCCGTACCAGAGGTTGGTGTGGCTTTTGAGGACTGGTACGCTCCCTCCACCTCTATATCCTTCCGTGCCAGAGGTCGGTGCCTTCAGGAGAGTTGGTGTGGCTCCTGAGTACTGGTACGCTCCCTACACCTCTATATCCTCCCGTACCAGAGGTTGGTGCCTTCAGGAGAGTTGGTGTGGCTCCTGAGGACTGGTACGCTCCCTCCACCTCTATATCCTTCCATGCCAGAGGTCGGTGCCTTCAGGAGAGTTGGTGTGGCTCTTGAGGACTGGTACGCTCCCTCCACCTCTATATCCTCCCGTACCAGAGGTTGGTGCCTTTCAGGAGAGTTGGTGTGGCTCTTGAGGACTGGTACGCTCCCTCCACCTCTATATCCTCCCGTGCCAGAGGTCGGTGCCTTCAGGAAAGTTGGTGTGGCTCTTGAGGACTGGTACGCTCCCTGCACCTCTATATCCTCCCGTGCCAGAGGCCGGTGCCTTCAGGAGAATTGGTGTGGCTCTTGAGGACTTGTACGCTCCAGTTTGACTATTTCTGTAGAACACAGTGCTGGGCTGACGCCCCCGCAGCGATGCAGCGGCCGAGTTAAATGGGTGGGACTCTGTGGGCCAGTGGGGTTATTAGTCTACGAGTAATGGCGTGGTCAGATCGGTGAGGTTCTGGGTCTTCGGGTCTCGCCGGTCGTGCGGTGAGCCGTTTTAGTGCTAACCTGGACAGTTAGTAGCGCATGTGCTAGATCTTGGGCGCCTCTACTAGTACGCATTAGTAGTGGAGTGTTTACCTCTCCACGCGCAATGGGCGTTATCCCCCAAGGAAAGCGGGAAGACCGCAAAGCCACTTCTATGAGTGGGAGGGATGTATGCGATATTTTGTGTTACCTCCATATCCAACATCCCCCTAGACATCCTTTCCCTCTTTATTATTCTCTCACGGCCACACCACCTTAGTCGTGCCTTCTCTATCCTGTCCTGGACTGGCTCTTCCTTTACTACGCCTCTTACTCTTTCATTTCTCATTCTTATTTGATAATACCTATCAAAAGTGACAGGTGCAGATAACTAGACCTTATACATAAATTCATGAAAATTGTCTTATTAGCTTTCGTGACTGTCAAAAAAAAGTTTTTTCTAATCTAAATTAGACTGTAGGTATCGTCTCATTCCAATAACTCCTATACGTTCCTTAAGTGCCCACTAACGATACTGTTCATAATACAAGTAATTATCATATAATTATTCTGCTCGGTAGCACTTGAGTAAAGAGTATTGTCGTGTTCCTGATGAAAGTGGATTAGTCGTAACTTTTCAAAGATTGTATTTAAAAAAAGAATATTTTCACTTGACAAACACCATGGGCGTGTGAAGTCCAACTTTTCGATTCGAACTTGTCTAATTGATTACGAAACACTCTTGAAACCACATTAAAGATTTAATATTTTTTGTTTTATTTTTGAAAACATACATTGTAGGACTACGTATGTATATAAAACTAAAAGCTAAATATTGATAATTTATTTAAATGTCTAAAGTGCTGGAATAGTCAAGCAGGAGTTCATAAACGCCAGAAATCAAATGGCTTATTTTATTATAATGTTATTGGGTGGATCTATCCGGCAATAGGAGAACAGGGGAAGAAGAAAATACTAATTACAATATTCTTAGACTTTTCAGAGTGGAGAATGTCAACTTATAAACTACGTTTATAGGCATATTTAAGTAAGGTAAGAGTCCTAGAAAATAGTTTTGTGTTCATTCCAGTAAATACCAAACTCAATTAGTGTTAAAAGGTTTTTTCAATATTAAACCTAAGCACAACCTCTGATTGGCAATGTCTCCGTTACCTAGGCAGCTACAAGAGACGGATTTTATCACTAGCCTGTGTAGGCAGAAAGCTTTAGAGGGGCGGCAAATTTTCGTACATCGTAAATGAGAGTGCGCGTCTAGAATTTTTCATATACAAGATATTTAAACAAACTATACACACGCTATGGTAGGATTTTGGTAGGAATAACAATAGAAGTTAGTTACTAAAGTTATTAAAATCATTTTAATATTTTCATAGATCAAGTCATGTTATCTGCATCTATCACTTTTGATAGATATTATTATCAATACTTAGAGAATAACACAAATAATAAAGTAAAATATTATCAATGTTGGCCGCAAAATAATAGGGGGCCTACGTTTAGATTTTTTCTACTGTTCTTCCAACCAACATCAAGGTATATTTACACAAAATATACACAAGTATTTTTTGATCCAAAATATTTATCGAGTAAAATTGGTGATCAATTTTTATTAGTAATCTCGCGCTCTCGAGGAGTTGATATGGTTAGTCGGAAACACCTACTTGTCGCCAGTTTCCTAGTCTTCTTGGCGAGCTTCCGGAGAGACGTGAGGTTTATCACGGATTACATGATAAATATTCGTTTCTCACTGGACTTGCTGACCTGACCTCGGACAATGTCAAGGAAAAAGCAACGCTACTACAGGGTATCTATTCAATTGATCTTGATCTGAGGTGATTTTCTCCTCTCATCCCAAACCCATTCTTTCTCGTTAATTGCAAATAGCTCGTAGCCATGATGGATAGCGCGTCAGGTGTATATATATATATATAACATATGCTAATCTGCGTTTATAAACTATATATATATGGAATCCATAAACAAAGAAAATTTACGTTAATTCTCGAAATAATTTTATAATTAGAACTATAACTAAAACAAGCAATTTAATATGATTAGAATAACAACTATTCGACTGTGAATACAATACAAAGCTATCTAATAAATTTAAAAATATTATGTTTTGTTAAACTTATTCTGTTCAAATAAAGCAAAACTAGAGTAAAGAAAGGTATACGCATAAACTATTCCAGTTTTATTGCGATCCACTATATGCCTATTTGTATTGAACTATAAAGTTTGCTTCGAATAAATTTAAAAATCACACTTCAACACGGGAATCAAACCCGGAACCATTGGCTTGGCGAGCCACTAAGTTATTCAGGGATTATCCATTGCTCAAGTTTGGTCTTCACTCACCCGTAATTACAATCATTGGTCACCCAAGCTTCACCTCTATACGCAATTTTATTGTGTTTCTTTCATCCATCTTATAAAGTTTTCGCTAAAAATAAAGGCACTACGCTGATAAAATTGTAATGAACTGTTTGTATTCTAGATGTCCCTTGGAACGGAAGAAAACTAACTCATAAAACAGCAAATTTATGAGGACAAAGAGACCAAACAACAACACGAAGAAACGTGTCGAGAGTTAAAACATCGTTCATATGTAAAGTTCAATTTTCATGGGAAGCTAGAAAAGTTACTTCACGTATTCATACGTCAAGTCAACGTGATTTGCAAAATGCAGTTGTCACTATTGATAGATATTATCAACACTTATAAAATAACACTAGTAATATAATAAAATATTATCAATGCTGACCGCAAAAAAGTATGTATTTTTTCTAAAATGAAAATTGGACTATATAAACTGTTTGAGATTGGCTCGTCTTGGTGCATTTTTTTAAACGATAAATTTAAATTTGTTTAACCTATTTGTACATTTAAGGTGGTGGGGGTTCTAACTTATACATAACACGAACACAACACAGATTCTAATATTTAACATTTCCTATCATCTGGCGGAATGAACAGGAACTATTAAACAATGAGCATGGTGAAAATGTATACGGGTATTTATTTATATTGTGCTATAAAAATGATTTACACCCCAATTTACTTATTAATGGATATATCTGACATCTGGAAAAAGTTACTATAATCTACTCTCACATATTCATAAGATTGTCAACTCAGGTGACCTGCAACTGTCACTTTTGATAGATTTTATCAATATTTATAACAAAGTAAAATTTTGTCAATTTTTATCCTGAAAAATATGTTTATATTTTCTAAAAAGTGCTCCAAATGACCATTCTTAAGAAAATCAAGATATATATTACGTTAAAAACAAGATTTCTAAATCAACAACCTAACACTATTGATCCGAATTCCTAAGTCCGTGTTTTGGTGGTTGATGACACATTTAAACGTTTACATAAAAAAACACTTATAAAACGGTGATTTGCCCTCTTTAAAAAAAACTGTTCATCCTGGTACGTAATTACAAAATAAACACATGCACAGCGTGCTTACCTTGATACACTCACCTGACATCTTCCTACAGTAGTCGCTGAAGTCACTCACTTTTAAAAAAAATCGAACGAAAAACAACAACAATAAAACAGTTCACTGAAACACTTATTGTTTTTTCTTCTTTGTTTAACTTTTCCACCTTTCAAAACTGAACTTTCATGCACTCAAAATCCCGTCTCACGTCAAACCTATCGGTGAAAAAAGGTAAGCTGTAGCCATCTACGAGCATGTGGTGGGAATCATAGAATGCTATTATTTTCTGTCAGATTGTTTGGTTCCCGCTACTAGGAAACGGGTGTTTCATGTCGGTTTTTTTGTTGTTGTTGATGTGATCAAAGGACTCCGCGCTCTAGTCGGATCGATGGGATGGATCTCTCGCCAATGCGCTCACTCATACACACACACATGAATCCTTGCTACGCAAACGCACTAGTTTGTAGTACGCGGCCAAGAACCAGAGAATATATGGATTCAGTGCCACTGAACAGTGCTGACAACTGAACTGCGCGCGCCACACCAGCACGCCCGCTCAGACCTCGTTAGGCTTCCGGCGGAAGTTGGTATATTAAACTATTATTGCATTATTTAAAAAACGGCATATGGTAATCGCAATCTATTCCAATAGAGATTTGACAAGTGACCGGGCTGGGTTAGCTTGGGGGTTAACATTCCTGACTTGACTGGGTTCGAACCTCTCCGGCTAGGTGTTCTTAGTGGCAATGTTATCATTTCCACCTGCCCTCAGCTGTGTTTTCTGGTGGCGCAAGGTTCGAATCTAAGTGGGAGATTTGAAAAGGTTGTGTGTGTGTGTGCTTCTCTAATTGAGGTTAAGTTTAATGTTTTATTTTGAGCCACGTGACGGGAATTGAGAGAGAAAAGGCGGGAAAGAGTTAGATTAGAGTTTAACTCGGAGGTTACCAAACTTTCTCGGCTTATGATACCCTAAGTGTCTGAGTAATTTTTTCATGGCGCCCCTAGGTCAAAATAAATACCTAATAGTTATGTAATTTCCAAGCAAACGTTTTTTACCCCCAAACTCTTTAGCCGTTTGAAAAAAGCACACGTAAATTAAAAGCAAAAATATTTTTATTTCATTATTAAATAACCACAATTACTTACTAATGGGATGTTTGCATCTGTTGTGCACTGCAAATAATTAATTTAAAAGTATATTTCAACACCCCTGTGAGTTTTCTGCGATACCCTGGCGCACAGTTTGAGAACCATTGGTTAAACTAATGATTTTTTTTAGGTCACATACGGTGAGTGGTACCACATATAGCAGTGGTTCTCAAACTGTGGTACGGAGGTGAGGGTAAGTCTGGTTGTTTTCTGGCAGACAGGAGAAAGGGAAATAAATAAATATAAATAATGAAATAAGTTAATAAAGAGTGCAAGATTGAGAGGCTAAGGCCCAATTTTACAATGTCATGTTATTCTATTCGTTAGGGCTTAACATGAGGTTAAGCGATAACGACCACTACTTTTGATTTTACAATGTTTGGTTAGCGCTAATGTTCACGTAAATGTGCTCGTAAAGTTAACGCGAGGTCTACCTTCTGGTTAGCAAACATAACGTCCACATTAACAGCGTTAAACACTCCGCCATATTGTTTTCAAGACGATTGTTGTTTATTAAAGTGAGGTTACTTTTATTTATATTATGAAATGGCTGATTTATTGTATGATTATGACGACTTTGATTAGTTAATTCAATCAGCAACATTTCCTCTTCTTTGCTAAAATTTACACTTCGTTCGCGTTTATGATTCTCAACAGACATTTTAGCAGGAAAATAAATACGATAAAATAATGCAGATAACCTAAACAAACTTGATGAATTGAACTCGTTTTGATTGATTTTTTCATAACAGTTCCATAGACGTTGTAATGACTTGGTTATATTCTCTATGGTCAAGTTAGGCCAATCAAAAGCTTTGACACAAATCTAGCGCTCCGAGAAAGTTAACGCTAAGAACTAATGGAAGGCACCTATCCGTAATTTGACGAGCACATAAAAATAGTATTGTAAAACGCAACGCTAAGTTTAACCAACGGTTAGACTTTACTAACGGTTAAGTTACGAGGACTTTAACGTGACATTGTAAGATTGGGCCTAAGTCCACAAAGTCAACAATACTTTGTACCACTTAATAGTATTACTTGTGAAATGTGTACAAGAATAAATTTGTTGTACATGGCATTTAAAAAAAAATAATTTGTGTGTGTTTGGGGAAGGGGGGGAGGAGAAGAGTGGTAATTGTTTAACAGTTTTGAAAATATATACAACTCATATTTGTTTTTTTGGCTTAATATAAGACAGCTGGATTCGTATGTCTTCTTCTGTATTCAATTTGTTTAATATTTTGTTTTGGTTGAAGTGTATAGAAAAAATCCAGCCTCACAAAGATAATAAAGTTTTGATAACACCCTGAGGGTTATGAGGTATTCCCAGGTCTTTAAGGAGTACACATTAAGAAACACTGCTACAAAGGGTAATTTATGGGTAGAATCCCAAGATGGTGGTCCATATTTGGACAAAATATAGAATTCTAGAAACATGTTAGTTGATGTTTTGATTTTTTTTAAGAGGAAAGCCTTGTGTTTCCTTGGACGTATAAATAAACGTTAGACATTGGCATGTGGACCTTATATTAGAAGATCTAGTTTGATTTCCTTTCAAAGACAAAATATTAATATTTACTAATTTGTATAGTAGTTTATATATAAGCCGGTAGATAATAAACCATACATATATCTGACATTTTAAGCTGAGTTGTATGCTATATCATTGATAACAGGGTTTCTACACAAAATAATGAAATTTTTTCAAGAACATTTCAAGGATTTTCTACAACTCCTCCAAGACAAGTGTGTAAAGTAATATGGAACAATACATATCATTATTATATTATTATTTACTTAATGTAGGCTTCCAACTCCCCTACACCCGCACATTTCCACACCATTTATTATTTTTTATAATGTATTCCAGGACACACCGAGCTATTCATTTAATTAAAACATAACATAAATCCACTTACAAATAATTAATCAATGGTGAACTGTCGGTTTTACCTTTCACAGTGATGAATCAACAGCCGAGGGCTGGGGGTTGTGACTTATAAATATAAGATAGTTTATAAGTCATGTGGTAATATAATTAGCCAGTTTATAAAGTGCACATTAAATACCACAAATCTCACGGTTCATATTGTGCATGATAGTTTATGTAAATTACAAAACAAAAATAAGATTTATAAAAGTGACAATAATACAACCCAGTTTTATATTAATGAATGTTTCATTAACTTTATAAAAAATGTAATGGGATTTAATGGGATTCGGACACCTTAAGAATTTCCTCAGATATCTTGGAAATTACATCTACTGACTTACTCCTGCTACCTCCTTATTTACTGACCTGTTTAAAAAAAGGCAGGTGAAGGAATTTCCAGGACAACCTAAAAAAATTCAAGGAAAAGATTGAAAAATTGAGAAATTCCATAAAATTTCTAGGTTTGGAAGAAATATTTTAAAATCACAGGTTTTACTTGATGTGTAGGAAACCTGTGAAAGTAAGGCCATATGGTAATTAATTGAGGTAAGACTTTCCAGGTGAGCAAAGTTTCCATTTAAAAGCATTCTAATTTATTTTAACAAGTAAATATTTCTTGTAAGTTGAGAATAAATCAAACAAAGTTGTATATACTTCAACATATAAACTAAAATGTGGTTCCCAGTTTAAATTCTGAAACCTTAAAATATTTTTCTTTAATTTATCACAAAGCTCATTGAACCATTACACAGTTTGTAAATTTAAATAAAACCTACACCATTATTTATAAGCCCTAATTTAATCAAACAGATATACTACTCTGCAGTTTTTAGTTCAGTCTTAGTGATGGCCAAAACTTAATTCCCCTTAAAAATAACAACTTTATCTATTCTTGGTTACTAAGTAGACCCACAGTATTTTTACTCTTAAGAGTGATAATAGTAATGTGTCTGAGCTACATCAATCTGTAGCCCAACTTGTGGAAAGATTGGCCAGTACTACTGTACCGTTGCCTAGGGGATACTTGGATGTAATAATCGTATATCCTTTCCGGGGAGGCTCTTTCCAAGTCCAGTACTCCAACAGGATAAACAAGCTTTGATTCTAGGAAAATAAATAAAAATAAAACACTCATACCTTATGTCTAAGATATATATTCATATCAAAATTTAATTCACTAACAATAGTACCTTATTTATCAGTAGGTATGTTATTAATTACTTCTGTCCAGTAGCGGATTTAGGCTTAGGCCCGTGAGGCCCGGGCCTAGGGCGGAAAATTTTGAGGGGCGCCAAAATTTTTAAGATGACTAAAATTAAAAATCGATTGGGTTCTGGAGAAAGATCATTTTCCACTCTGAAAAGAGTGAAAAGTTATTTGCGTGCAAGTATGAAACAAGACAGACTAAATGCACTTGCATTACTAACCATTGAAGCACAATTGGTTCAAGAAATTAAGTATGAGGTCATTGATATTTTCGCACGGACGAAAGCAAGAAAAAAATGTATTATATGATTAATCAGATAAAAATAATTTATATTTTAATTACAAGCAATTTATTATTAATTCTATATTTAATTGTTATGTTAAAAAAATAAATGTTTAATTTATACCTGAATTAGATTTCTTATTATTATTGTTATTATTTTCATTTTTATACACACACACACACACATATATATACTGTTACACAAAAAAAAGGGCGCCATATCGTCTCGGGCCTAGGGCGTCCTCAAACCTAAATCCGCTACTGCTTCTGTCTGAACAAATAGAAGTCCGATTCTTCTTATCCACCAATATCCACACCTAATTCAATATCAGAGTCTTACTTCCCATTCAGTGACTCTTCTGAACTCTCTATATCTGCATCTGAATCAATATCAGAGTCTACTTCACATTCAGAGTAAGAATCTTCTACTATCCCGTAATATATTGTATTCTGAGCCATAAAGAGCATTGGTTGAAAAAGCACTGCAATTCTGTTTTTAGAAACGTTTAAATGGGGGGAAACCAGTGTCTTGGAATCGAAGAAATACAATAGTACTGTTGAAATACATCATCATAGTTTTTGATATAACATATAATTGAGCTTAAATCATTTATTTGTATTGAAGCGTTTTGTTTATTTCAAATGATATCTTTTGTTAATGGACAACACTTTCAAACATTTATGAGTAATTGATTTTCCTGTTTCCTGATTTTGTTATGGCTAACAAATGATACAGTAGAGATTTGATACTTAAGAGGATTTGTATAGTTCTAAGCAGGGATAAACCCGGAGTATGTCCTTTTACACAGAATGAACAATGTGTGGCTGAGTAAAAAAAAAAAGTGGGGTGGGGTAGCGGGAAACAAATCACAAGTAAAAATACAAAAAAAAACTTGATAGCTAATTTTCAAACTTTTATAATATGCACATATATTTATATTCAATAAATTATGTTTGTATTATGTAATTTAAAAATATATAATAAGTACTTTTTACACTTAAAATTTAATTATGTAATTTGAGTATTCAAATCTTTGAAATAGGCCCAGTCCTGTTTAACTCAAACTAATAGAGATTAATTTATTGGAAATGATAAATATGTGTTGATAGGGGCAGTTAGTACAATCCTTTTTGTTTCTGAGCAATACGAAATTACAATAAGTAACATTAATCAGTGCATTTTTTAAATTGCACTGCATCTTACTACCTCTTGGGTTATAAGTGTACTAATTAGGCTAATGGTTTTATGGATGATGAAGATGATATTTAGAGTAAATGTACACAAATTTATGGTGAGGTAGAGTATAAAACCATTTTAGGAAATAACCACCCTCAGTACAGCTGAACGAGATTAAAACCCCAATCTCCCCATCATCAACAGTATAGTTTATTGTTAGAGTGATGCCTTAAACCATACAGCCACCAAAGCAGGTAATGAGCGGGTCTTAATCACCCTCCTGAGTAAGGGCGAATGCTTTTTAATGTCAAAGAAGACATTATACATCAACACAATGTTAATTAGAAATAATTTACAATTGTTAGTTCTCAAGGCAAAGAATGGGATTAGAGAGGATCTAATAAGAGAACAGCAGGTTAAGTTCTACGGGCGTGTAAGAGACCTGCTATGCAGTGGCGTATTCTGAAAAAGAATTAATAGGTATGCTGTACTCTAAAAGTTGCAACAGAGATTTGGGGGCTGAGGACCCTCAACCACCATTGTCCAAGAACGTCAAGGGATTATTTCAAGTGATATATTTGAAGATGTGTCCATATAAAACAGTGGTACTCGAACATTTATTATTTCTCTTTAACTGTATGCTATCTTAGGAAATTTTGAGCCTCCCGTCTTTCACTTCCATATTCTCTCTTCATTTATTCATCCATAACGATGATTACTATACAATCAAAATGTAATAAAAGTAACTCCATGGTGTCAGCACACATTCAGGCTATACCTACCGAGTGGCTACCAAACTGTTTGGCGAATTAGTGCAAACTCTTGTGGATAGAGGGTGTCATGTGGTCAGCACAGCGATGACTCCAGTCATTAAGCTCGGCTTTCTATACCGGAGCCACTACTACTTTATTCAAGTAGCTCCTTATTTATCCACCCTAGTCTGAATCTAATCCGTTCCAGACCCACTACTTCCCAGATAATCTGGACGCACCAGAAATCAAACCCGGGACCTCTGGGTCCGTAACCAGAACCTATTACTACTAGACCACTTAGGCGGTCCTCAAATTGTAATGATATCTACATGGTTAGAAATTTAAGTAAATATTAATGTTGGGGCTAAGAGCGGTATCGGCACATTTCTGAATGCATAAGAGAGACAGAGCCTATTCAATTAGCCTAGTGTAATTAAAAGCACACAGTTAACAATACTCGAAGCAAACAATTATAATGATAGTAAAAGGAAGTGATACATCGATCAAGCGTTCATTAGATTTTGGTGAGAGGGAATCATATGGATTGTCCAACTCACGTTGCAATTAAAACTATTTTATAAAGCCTAACTTATCTCACACAATGGTGCTTGGAAACAAACGAGTCTCCCAAATTGAGAATTTATGCTCCAGAAGCTATTTAGACGCGTAACCTCTGACTAACATAGTAGGGGATATTATCTCAGACTATTAATACTCTATTGCTACGTCATTGGTTTATTGCTAAGATATTTACACATATTTTTTCCTGTAAGCATTGGTGCACCCAAGGGGGAGAGGGGCAAAAAGGGTATTTGACCCCCTTCTCCCTCTTTCCCCAACACCACAAATCATGTTAATAGAAATTATAATAATATTAAGTATAACTAACATTTAAGATGTGTCGAATGTATATGCTACATTTTAAGACCAGGCTTCAGACTTAAGCCTAATATTCAAAATGTTTACCGTTACACACTAAATTAACAATTTAAAAAACATATAAATAATAGCTTCGATATCATTTGTATTATTTAAATTACTTAATTGCTATAAAACTACTTAAAATGATTTATAAAAGCATTTAATATTCATAAATATTCTCGGCCTTCAGGGCTTAGGAGGCTGTTCAACCCCAAACTCGCTCTCTCCATCAAAATGTCATTCTTACTACAACCTTGATTGAATGCCTCCCCCCAAAGTAAATGGCTGGGTGTGCCACTGATTAAGTAAATTATAAGAAAATATATTTTACTTAACCTTTTCCTTCTAAATCTCTTGAGATGGTGAACTCACACTCCTGACTTTGGGATTTTTTGATGTATAATTATATAAAATCACAATGACTAATAAGTCGTTAATGTAAAACAAAAACTAAAAGAACACTATTAAAACTCCACAATCCTTTCTACTAAAGAAAAACAAGAATTACCATCAACAACGGTTAAAGTAGCCTCGTCACCCGCCTTACCCCCCTTCCCCACTCTATCATTGCTGAAATACCCAAACATAAATCAATATATTTAATTAGTGTATAATTTAAAGCTTGTTACATATACTATTATTTTACAATTAATTATATATTTATTTTTACTTAAACTATACTAAATTAGCTTAGTAAATAAACATTGTGATCTTGAATCTTTTTTCAATAGTTGGCACAATGCTTAGCTTGCTTCACAGGAACAGCATGACCTGGGTTTTGAAAACCCGAGCTTATTGGCTAATTACTTATGGGCAAGCGGAAAGGAATGTGTTGCAATCCCCTAGACATTGGGCAAGGTCATTAGAGCCTCCCTAGCTTGCCTTGCGTTTTTCAAGTAGCAAGCCCTGGGTTTCCTATTGTGCTAAGTAGAACATTTTGGAAGAAGACTTACTTAAAACATAGTATTCTTGGAATATGAACCAATATTAGTTTTTAAATTAATAATTCATTACATGTATATTTATTAACAATCTAAACATTAGTGTTTACAAGGTTCACACAGATAGCATTGAATTAAACAAAAAACTAGTCCAAATAATTTTGGGTATGCGGCGCAGGACTATCATACCCAAAGAATACGCCACTGCTGCTATGGAGAAGAGAAGTGCCCTTAAAGTATAAGGAAGTGTTGTACAGGACGTTCTTTGTACCCATAGTCACATATGGAGCGGAAACATGGACAATGAATGTAAGAGAGACTAGGAAATTGGAAGCCATGGAACAAAGTTTGTGAGGAGCATGTTAACTGTCACTAAGAGAATCAGGATTAGGAATGGAGCTATGCAGGAAAGATTGGGAGGCCAGGAAGTACATAAGATGGTAGAAGAAACAAGAATGAGATGATATGGTCATGTGATGAGGATGGAAAAGGAGAGGCTGCCAAAGAAAATGATGGAAATGAAGTATGTAGGAAAAAGACCCCAAGTGAAGAAATGGGAGGAGCAGATATATCAGAAAGTGTACAATTGAGAGGAGAAGAAGAATGGTTGAAGGATAAAGAAAAATTGGGGTATTTTACTATGACCCAGCCAGAGATTGAAAACTGTTAATGATGTCACAAAAGAATAATAATTGAGAACACATTTTTTATTTGAACATACTTGATAAAGCTTTACAAACACATCAGTTTATAATAGAACAATTCAAATTAATACAAACATTTTGACAAATAGCAATGTAACATAAATTGAAGATTAGCACAACCTCACAGAATGTGTTTCAAAGGATGCACTGCTTGTATTCAAGATTAAGGACCTCTGAACCTGTATAAAACAGCAAATAAGGATGACATTGCGTTGCCATGGGAATGCTATACATAGCCAACATTTTATTACAAATGCCTAGCACAGTAAATATCTAGAGTTCAATTTCCAAACGAGGCTAAAATGTATAGTTTGATATATTTTTTTATTGTATGCTCCTAATTAATTGTGTATACATAGATTAATGGTGTACAGCAGTGTTTCTCAAACATTAACCAGTCACATACCCCTCTTGGGGTCAGGACCTAACCAATGTACTCCTTCCGGATCTTCATAATAAAATAATAAGAAAGAAACACTAGCTATCTTGTAAAGTAAAAACTGCTGTTTCAAATAATAAAGCTTTAGTGGTAGGCTAAATAAAGCCGTGACAGAAGGAAATATATTTTATTTTGCATCCATTACTGTTTCCAGCTTATAGCCTGGGTCAGTTTTTATTTGTCATATATTTTTCCACTACTGGCTTGCTAGGCCTGTCGTAACTTCCTATGCCTTATAATAATCTATCTTAGGACTAAGACAGGCACAACATTCAGGCCCCAGCTGTTAATATATCAATGTGAATGGGCAAACCCATATTTTCATCAATGATAAATTTTCAGCCATGCTTGGAATCGAACCCAGGGCCCTTAGCTCAGTAAGCAGACACGCTACTGACTGAGCTAAGGTATTGGACTAGAAGAAAATAAATATTTATTAAAATCCATAATTTCACATTAAAATGTGTCAATTTGTTTATCAAACTTACTGATATAAAACATATGTTATAATCAATAAAATTCAGTGGTAGGTCGTTTGTGCCCTAAAATCATTCATGCGCCCTTGGGGGTGAGTGTACCAAAGTTTGTAAAACACTGGTCAAAAGGTATGGTTGTTGATTTGGCTTTAAATATTTATCAGGAAACAAAAAAAAATTGCTTATTTTTTAAAAAGGGTTTAAAAAAAGCATTTATACTTCAGTGCATGCATTGAAACAATTATCAAAAACCCTAATCCAAAATGCCATTGGAATATGTAAACGCGTTTTCCCTTCTATATTGTATATATTTTTATAATACATTTTAATTATCATGCAATGACAAACTTGTGCACACACAAATTGGAAAATTTTATATAAGGACCACATTATAAAGAAGTGAGATATATTACACTGTGCAAACGTTCTCATATCTGCAAACTGCTTACAAATATAAATTAGCTTTGTGGGCACATATCAATATCTATATTAATAAAATGAAGAGTTTGTATGACTGTCATGAGCATTACGTGATATCTACCACATGCAGAGGTCTGAAATTCTGAAATTCAAACATTATTTAATTTTTTTAGATTAATTAAAAACTGGTTTCAGAAAAAATAAAATGAGATTTTTTTCTGTCTGTTTAAAGCAAAGAAATGAATTGCATGGTTACGCCAGGTAAAACCAGGTACTTCTGTTAGTTGTAAATAAAAGGTACATTTGAGAATGTTAATGATAAAATTTAAATTATATATTTTATGTTAACAAATAGTGTAATGTTTGGTTATATGACACATGTTTGGGAATCTACCCATTTAAAAAAGTTAAATATAAACCTTTAGTTGTTTTCAAGAGTTCAATAAATGTGTTGGTTTTGATAGCATATAATTAAATTTAGCCTAGAGTGTTTTCCATTCTTCCTCCATACAAATGCAGACACACTTCCTGTGTTTTAAACCTTACTAATTCCTAACTCATTAAGGTAATTAGTACATAGGCGTATAACCCAAACAAGTGGTAAGACACTGTGTTAAAGTAAGGTTCCATTTCCTGAGGAATGTTAAATTTAACAGGCCTATGTTTGTCACGTTTAAAACCAATTAATTGTTTGAAAACTGTTACTTGATTAAAATGTTTTATTGGTGGTATGTAGTGACTGACTACTCTTATAGAAAGTTTATCCTGAAGCGTTTTTTTTTAGCATCATGTCTTACTACCTATTTAGGCTGAACACATATGTACTAACTACACAAATGAATTAAGGATGAGGAAGGTTGAATTTAGAGATAGTGTAGTACCCACAATTGTGTGGAAAGTGGGAAACCATTGAGAATTTGAAGACATAATGCCTTGAAAATCTTGCATGAGCCAGAGGCAGCATTCACAATACCCAATGGTAGTTTTATTATTACACATAAATATTAATTAGATATAACATTTTATTAAATACAGTCCAGCAAAGGTAGCAGCATTATTCAAGGAAACATTATACAGTAATACACTGAAATTAGTTAATAAATAATTAAAACCAACAAAAAAAAATATACATGAGGACAAAATGCTGACTATAACACTTTAATCCATTCCCTGGCGCGTGTTAAGCACAGCGATCTACGCAGGCCCAGCAGCCATTTTTCTGCGGGTATGCTCTTATCCAAAACATATATTTGTTACACACTTGTTTTCTCATTTATTGCTTTATTCATGGTCATAGTATATCATTGAACTGGTAGGCCCATCTATCTGCTTCAATATGAAGCATTCAGACTCACTCAAAATACAGTGGTTCATTAATAGATGGCATTAAAATAACTTATTGAATCATGGCCACACCAGGGAACATTCAAACCAACAAACATGTTGCTCAGCGCCCGCGCCATGGAATGGTTTAGTGAGCAATGTTTCCACTTGTCATTTTTAAATAATAATTGATAAAATCCTTGAAAAATAAAATAAAATAAAATAAAATAAAATAAAATAAAAATCTAAAATAAAATGTATAAACAAAAATTACTCATATGTATTGTGTATAGTTTGAAATTTTTAATTAACAAGAACTTTAATATGGTGATTTTGAGGAATTTAATATAGTACATGTTTGAGCCCAACTAACTCTAATTCAGTTCATCTTATTCAATTGTGAACAATAGTGACTAGTGAGAGTTATTAATTTAGTATGAGAAATATATAATTTGTATGCCATAGATGTATAGCAAATATTTTTGCCAATATTTATCATTTAAAAAACTTAAAAGAATAGACTAGTTTTCGGTTTGGTTATGACAAATCACAAAATGAGTTACTCTTTAAAGAAAAAAAACCTCATTTCACTCTTTAAAGTACATTAAAGGAAATTATATGGAAGCATGTACAGGAAAGAGGGATGAACAAATAAAAGATAACAAACACAATATGGCTTTAGCAATAAAAAGAGGAACACAGTTTACACTTTACTTTTTTACAAACCCTCTTTCCTCTTATCTTATTCCATACATAGCAACATGTGTGGTTACAAATATATCATTTTTGTGTCTCAATAATAGATTCCAGCAAAAAAATTCCAAGACTTTGTTGTGCAAGTATCATTATAAATAAATAGGTATATAGTATTTTATTGTTTACATGTTTATAATTAATATAGATATGGTACTATAGTATCAAAACCTACCCACAATCCTTTGTTTAAACAAAGCACACTTTTTTCTTTACATTTGTTATCCATAAATTTTAGTTTCATAACTAAATATATATTTAATAATATAGAAAATTAATCCAAACTTGCTAAAATAATGTAAATACCATTTGTATGTGTAAATGTAGAAATTCAATTAGTATATTGATAATAAAGTATACTATTTTTATGTAGTTTCAATCAAACTAAAATAAAGCATTAATGTGGTGTTAAAATGATCAGTAGACAACTTCTAATATTGATAAAAATATTTAATTAATTTGGTTTTAAATTTCAAAAGCTGCTTTAGTTAATCAAATAAAAGTACAAAAGTGTAAATTATATTCCAAAATTGGACAACCTTGTGATACATGTGAGTTTCTACATAATGATTATCAAAATACAAATCTATTGTAGCCTCAATAGTCTTCATATTAGCTAATGAATAGTCAAAACTTTCAGTTTGGTTATGGTTTTTGTATATTTTTTTTCTCACAAACTTGAATATTTAAAATAAAGGTGAATTTGTATAAATGTTTTAAAATTTGGGCTTGATAGAAAACAAATACTGAAATTCAGGTCTGTGGAATCAGAAGCAATTTTGGGTGGAGTTGGTAGAAATGTACTGACTCAGACTTAAAAATAAAAACTTATAACATTATAACAATATATGGTCAAAATATTGTTATCATTTTACACTTTTTTGATTCTTTAAGACCAACACTTTTAATATGGATTGACAAATTTATTTAGATACAAATTCACCATGGCAAAGAAGCTTCCCATGAAATAATTTGTTTAGTAGAATTTTACTATATCAAGTTTTTTTTTCACTAATTAATTTACTATAGCCATTTCTGAAGGAGTCTGAGTCGTAAAGTAGAAAAATAGAAGAGTTGGAAGCTTGGCGTACTGACTCCACAGCCCACCTAACATTCACTGTTTTCTGATTAAATGCTTCAGCTTGTAAGAAAAAAACAAACCTTATGTGTGGATAAGAAAAGTGTGCTTTTTTAAAAGTGTATTTTCTTAGTGTAACTTATTTCAATACACACATGAACACCAATTACACATGTGTGACATCCATTATCTCAAAGTTGAGTTTTAATCTATAAATTCGGAGTTAAAACATTTTAGAGCTAACAAAAATCTAGAATCCCTAATAACTTCACTTTGAACAGTTTAAGCTAACAGGTAAACTACAACACGGCTTACTATGTTAAATTCATAAATTAAAACACAAAATGTATGAGTATGATCATTTGATTAATAATTTGTGGCCATAATAAAACTACTTCAAAATACATGTGTTTTGATTATATTTTAAATAAAAATAAGTTGATATTTTTTTAGTAAAATACTCCAAATAGTTTATTTAATTTAGATGGTGAGCAAATTGACTAGAATCGTATAAATAATGTAAAGGTGTCAGCCTTTTCAGAACAATTTGTGCTATACAACTATACAGAAATAAAGCACACATGTATACAGAATTTATTTTGAAATGTGTAAAATGAACACACAGGATTTAAAAGATGATTTAATTTATGATAATAATTCACACATATTTAGTTAAAATTATAATGCATGGCAATACTATTTAGTTTAGTGATTTGGATATCTTTACATTACCCTAATTCAATTCAGTTCAATTCCTTTAAAATACATGTACAAGCTTTGATATATGACTAGCGAATTATGATAGCATGAATGTTAATATCTACACAATGATAACATTTAAACAAAAATAAAAATTACCCTTTAGTTTTATAATCAATTTTGGCACTAAATAGTGACTAGTGGAGTGAAATAGAATTTAAAAATTTAAATATTTAAAATAGATGCAATGCATAATAAAATGTTCCAGTTGTCTTAACCTGTTGCGACTTTCTGGTAAATGTATTATATTTATCATTTACTTGTTCAAAGTACATTTTAATCAAACACTTATGCTACGGCCATACTTTCCAACTGAATGCCAGAACACAATGTCTTGTTATATATATGAGGGTGGCCATACTATGTGCCTATAGCCTAGTGACAGCGACCTTGTCACAAGCATTAGCAACTTTGGGGCTGACATATAATAATAATAATAATGGCCTTTATTTATCTGGTGAAGTTAAGGTGTTAGCCTTCTCTTCCACTTAATCAGAATTTAAATACTACATATAATATTACATTTATTGTAATATTAATGATAGTAAAATATAAAATCGAGAGGAAAATTCAAATAAATAGAGAAACATTTGGATGCTCATTCATAGTAAAGTAGTTTCAAGAACTCGGTTTAGTTTATTTGACAAGATATGTTGTGTGACTGCACACTTAAAGAAAATTTTGGATGTCAGGTGACAAGTCAAATTACCTAATTTGTCCTAAGCCTGCAAAGCCAAGAGAGTAAAATATCAAGCATATATTTGTCATCGATGCATGGGAGTAAACATTTGTAGAGTTTATTCTAATCAGTGGCGTGCAGTGACTTTTATCAAACAGGACTAGGTTTGAAGACACCTTTTATTAATGGGGCTAAAGAGGAATACTCTCCATATAATGTACAATATATATAGCTTAGCAAATACTTTTACAGGTCATTGGTTATGCAATTTAGCTCCCTTCAACCGATTCAATATATTTAAACGTGGACTAGACAAATACATAAGTAGAGATATAAATTAAACAAAAACATGATTAAAAATAAATAAACAAGTAAATAAAAAATTAATAGTGGAATCTTGCCTATATATGTATATTAGTGCAATCCTTCTGTCAGTTTTCTGAATGAATTTGTCGATAACAGCGTCATAGAATGATTTTTGACCCTGCAGTTAATCTAGAAAGCCTTTTTAAACTGACAGCAGGGAAAGTGTGAAGAGCCTATTCTCACACTGGGTGTTACTCACAGTCAACTTAATACGTTTCAAACAACAGTAGGTGTGCTCACTGGTATTGTTCATACCAAACAACACAATTTATATGTTTCTTGGAATGCTTCTTCTGCTAAGTGTTTCCTCAAGGAACTTCATAATTTCAGTCACAGTCTTGTCTGAAAAGTCTGAAAGTCTGTAGACTAATTCACTCCGAAAACTGCCAAAATTGAAAAGACTACCGAAGCTTGACTGAAGTGACAAAAATAAATGGTCAGGAAATTGAGATTAGAAGCTCTGAATTTTTTTTAAATCTATCAGCTCATTAAGATCTTGAAACCTAAGCTCCATTTGCCCAATCATGGTGTCCATAATTTCATTATAAAGACGCACATATTTATTTTTGGGATTCAATGAGTCATCTTTTCTACGTCTCTTCTTTGAGCTTCCACGTTGTCATCATCTTCTAATTTTCTATACGTCTCTTCAAAGTTGTTTCTAGCATCTTTGAGGTGAGAAACTGTCTCTTTTACTTTATTGATGCAGTATTTCACATCGAAAGTTTTGATTTGAAGAATTTTTAATAATGTGTCGGTGAGAGAGAAAAAATGTCACTGAAAACCTTCAGTAGGAAGGCAAAATTGATATTTCTCAATGATGATGCATACCCTTTAGCAGTCACGAAAGCATCAGTATCCCAACTATTTGGATTTTCAGCAATATTCTAAAAAAAAAAAAAATTATGAGTTCTGTTTTAATCTCATTCGCCGTGTTCACAATTCTAAAATTGCAATTCCACCTTGTATTGGCAACTGTTGGAAACCGCTTCCTTACCTATGATTGACTAAGAGCGTTAATTTGTTTCGATTAACATTAAAATAAGTTTGGGATGCCACTCAATGTCTTAAAAATATCTTGCAATCTGTTATACGAGTCACAAACTGAGAAAGAATAAGATTGAGTTTGTGAGCATAGCAGTGGATGAAGAGTGCACCTGGGCACCTCTTTTTCACAAGTATTTGTATACCATTTAAATGTTCAGAAAATGTAGTGGCTCCATATTACGCTTGTGTTAAAAGTTTTTGTTCACAATTAAAACGAGAGGATTCAAAACACATGCTCATGCAATTGCAGTGTAATCACGCTGACATCTGAAAAACCAATAAATCTTTCATAAATGTTACCATCTTTCACATATCGAGGGACTGTCGAAAGTTGAGAAAGCTTTGCAATGTCCGTAGTTTCGTCCAACATTGTTGCTAGAAAAAAATGCATCATTTATTTCTGACTTAATCTTATCCAAAATGAATCACCAGCACACTCAATTATGTAGGTTTGAATTTTGTTGAAGGTTTCTTTAAACCCCCCCCACCCCCTGCTC
>CABFVX010002900.1:52654-70760 GCA_902151425.1 Timema shepardi | reverse complement strand
CTGCTCTGGAGATGAAAATTCAATTTACTATCATATTTAGAAAGTAACTGCATTAGTTCAATGTAGTTTCCCCGGCTAGGGAATCTTCTTGTTCGTCGTGACCTCTGAATGGTAGATTTTGTTTAGCTAAAAAACAGCACGCGTCATTTAATAGTTTCATTAGTTCCCAGTTTGAACTAACTTCTGCATTATGTTTTAAAATGTCTAGCCTTTTTTGCTAACTCAGTTTAAAATCTATTCTGTTTTTCTCGAAAGTATTTAATTTTAGTTATTGTGGATAGGTGTGAGTGAGTCTTTTCATGACGCATCTTGGCTTTGAGAAAATTGCTGATATCACAAAGGTTGTTAATATTCCACACTCCCTAATTTGTTTCAAACACCACACAAAGCCAACACTACAGCCCGTTTCTTGATTTGCATGCGGTTAACCATTTGAAGAAGTATAATATTCTGTTTTAAAATGATGTGTATATTTTTTCATTTTAGCAAAAAATGTCTAGAGTTTGCCTACCTTTCATTATTATTTGTTGCTTTTATTAAAAAGTGCAGGCTCCAAACAAAACTGTGAATAATCGGTCGAGAACACAGCATCGTGAAAGGTGATCAGCACTGTTACATCCCAGTTTCCAAATCTGAGTCCCCTTCAAAATCTCACTCTTTCAAACACTGTCAAACTAAACTGACTATCGAACACTTTAACACATCACAAAATCTCTTTCATTAATGGGAACAATTACATAAGCTTAGCAACCACAACACTACTTAAAAGAAGCAAACAAAAATTACATTTAGTTGTGACAGAACGCCAAGCGTTTGCATATATCTTACTACATAGACGGACTAGGCTGGCTTCAACTGCTCCTCTCCCCATTAAGAGCCGATAAGACTCAAGCGCTTTCGATGTTAGGTGGAAGAGGGAAAGGGGGCCGTGCAAATATCACCGAGTATTGTGACAGCGCTTCTGATGTGAGTGTAGAGACATATGTTTTGTAGTTGTTCAGCTAGATTATCTTTTAGGTCATTGTATACTATGTCGTAGTAGTCAAAGTGTAGAACTATTAAACTCCGAACAAGAATAATTCACACGTTCTGGTCGCGGAAACCAGTGCAAGTATGATTATGCCCTTAGAAATCAATATGGTAACAACTAACAACGGTTTCATTTGATTTCTGAAATGATACACCTTATAACTTAGAACTTTAATACATGGATATAGAAATAATTATAATGTAATATTTTATTACCTACAAGGTTAACTTTAATTACTGTATTACTTGGTAATAATTTAATCATGATTAAAGCTGTAGGCCAAGTTGTTTATTTAGCTGCCTTTATCACAATGAAGGTGTCTCAAATAAGTCATTTTAAAAACTCAAAAGTATGGTAAAAACAAAATTTTCTCTTTGTATTTGTGAATCAAAAACGTGGAATTAAACACGTTACATGTGTTTAGGGGCAGTAGTGAGGCGTCAAGGTAGGTAGGATAAGCTCAGCTATCCCAAAAGGTTTTGAAAATGGAGAAAAAACATCCCTTTACATAAAAAAAATGTACAATTGAAATTTTAATGGACATTTTTTAAAGTGTAGTGACAAGTTACCAAGCACGCGAAGCAAATGTGTCAGTTACTTTCAGAAAGATAAGCTGATAACTTTCCACCTAATGCACCTGGAGATTCAGACCTGCAGAGAGCTATGGAGGGTAATCTGTGCTCAGCTGTTCATCTCAGCCAATCAAGGCGATCAGAAAGCCATCTATCCTCGACTTGTGAGTGTTACATTCTGACCTAAGACTATAAAGAGTGTATTTCTAAGGTTTATTTCGATTTAGATTAGCTTAGTTCTGAGATTGTAACTTGAATTGTATTATTTTATTGAGTTGTTTTGAACTACATACTATAATATATATCAGTAATGTTTTAGGATTTAGTGTATGTACCGTAGAAAAAAATTAGAGACTCCGTAGCCATCAACAATGACTCTTTCGGGTCAGTTGACTTTTTGTTAACTAATTCTACTAATGCTTTTGAACAAAGAGTGCATTTAAAAGGTAAAATATAGACCAAAATGAGATATTTCACAGAAGGCAAAGAAAAAAAAAGTTGTAGTAGTCAGTCATTACTGTATTATATAATTTCATAAAAATTCAATTTTCAACATCGTTAAGTGTGCCCCTTTATGAGTGTTCATGAGTCAGCTTATCACCAAATTATAATCACACTTCACCACTGTGTAGGGGGGAGAGAGGGGTGCTAATTTGAAGTTTCAAATAATATAGCTCCTCAACATGTTAATGTAATACACTGCCTGGTGGATTCCAATCTCTATTCATGAAAGCAAACACTTAGATAGTAGTGGTTCCGTCTCTTGTAAAGCATGGTAGATAAACAAAAATACCGTGCTTGGTGATTTGTATTTGGTTTGGTTGAGTATAGAAATAAGGATAGATTCTCACAAATCAATAACAGTACAAGTGTACAGTCAACATCGGTAGGAACGTGGACGAAATGTCAAACTCGACTAGTCTGGTTTGCCGATACTGAAATAAAAGTATTCACACTATTACATTGATTAATATTGATACAAATAAATAAAGTCAATTTACAAAAATAATGTGTAAAAGTAGCAGCATAAAATCGCTCAAGTTGTGTTATAGCTGCTTTTTTTAAATAGAACTAAGTGTATATAGACATGACAAATGTATCTAGTATAGGATCAGGGTGTTAGGCTTCAAATCCCTATTCGAGACAAAATTTAAACATTAGACAATATTACATGAATGAAATTATACCAAAATTAATAACACACAGATAAAAATCAGCTAGAAATAATAAAAACTCAGCCTTAAATAATGAGTGATGTATGAGTGCCACAAGTAATTAACGCTTTAAGTTCTGTTAAATATCCACACTTAAAACAATAAAAACAAACATACATTTATGATAATTTTTTGTGAAATCAACTGATCATACAAATTCAGATTTTTCCCTAAATTTTAATATGGCTGTACAAAGTTATATATATTTTTTAATCATACAAAATGAAAGCTTAAGAAACAATTATTTATGAAATCGTATCTTGAAATTCAATCAAATGAATTAAACTAGAAAAATATTGAATTAGGCTTGACAATTTTTACTAGAAATTTTTTAATACTCACACAACCGTTATATACCACTTTATTAAAGTTAAGGTTACCCAAAGGGTAAAAAAAGTGTGAATGTGAATGGTTAAGTTCCCCAAATATCTCTTTTTCTAAATAAATTCTTGTTGCAGTCACAACACACATGTATAAATGGCAATGTATTTTTCTAACTGATGTTTCAACCTCATATCTTTTAAAGTTAGCTTTGCAAAGATAAGAATATTTTAACTCAATATTGTAAAGACATTTTTTTTAAATACTGAGTTTAAATAATTATATTGTCATTAAAGCACAATAAAATGTTGTAATAATTTTGTGTTTAAGGGCGCCCCCACAAAAAAAACCTCCCCCTTAATCTTCTTTATGACTCTGGTTGAAGTGCAAGTGTAACTTTTGAGTTGCAGCTTTAAAATGTGATCTTAAATTAAGCCTTTAGTACAGTGGAGGTCATATTATATTAAGTGTAAACAGTTTTTGTTACCATAGGATTTTTAACAGGGTTTCAATATACTTTTTGACTAAATATTTTCCCTTTCCCTGCAAAAATAATATGTATCTCCAGAGAGACTTTAGTTGTTAAAAATAAAATTAACTTAACAATCAAAGATCATCATTCTTTCAACGGTACTGAGAATTATCTTCTAAAAATTTTCTAAGTTTTGTTGGATAGTCAGTTATCACTCCAGTTGCACCGAGTTCAAATGCTGTCTTGAACTCGTCTTCAGAGTTTAGCACCCACATGTAGCACTAAAGAAATAAAACAAAGTTATTTGAGTCATGATAATAATACATAATTTTGTGGTTAGGTTTATATACATCCAAGCATTTACCGTTTTTTAGCACTGCGTCTTACTTCCCGTTCAGGTTATGGGGTATGTACTAATTACGATAATAGTTTTAGGGGTTAAGAAGTTTATATTTATAGGTGTACCCGCACTTGTGTGGAGAGAGGGCGAGATGAGGAGGAGAGGGGGGAAAGTGAGGGAGGGAGAGAGGGTAAATGGAGGGAGAGGGGGGAAAGAGGGAGGGAAAGGGAGGGAGATGGGGGAAAGAGAGAGGAAAAATCATTTTGGAAAAACAACCCTTAGTACACCCGACCAAGATTCAAACCTCAATCTCCTCGTTATCGGCAGTCTGGTCTGATTCTAGAGTAGCGCGTTGGACCATGCGGTCACCTAAGCAGGTCATTTACTATTTGATAAGCTGTTATTATGATTATGATTATGAAAACTAAACACATCAATTAATAATGAGCAAATGAGCCTTACTTTGAAATTTGAATAGTTAAAAAAACAAAAATTATATGAATATACTTTAATAGATTTTGGAGCTATATTTTGAAAGGAGTTTGAATGTTACAAAACATTATAGTCTAACACTTTCGTGATGATGAGCAACAAAATAAAATAGCAGAAGTAATTTAACAAGTTTTAGCTCATTCATATCTTTTTTTAGCACCACGCCTTACCACCCGTTCGGGTTATAAGCTTATGTGATAATTACACTAATGTATTTGAGATTAGGCAGGTTTAATTTAGAGGAAGTAAATTCACATTTGCATGGAAGCATAGTGGAAAAGCCACTCTTAGTGCACCCAACCGAGATTGAACCCCGATCTCCCCATCATTGGCACTCTTAATTCTATTGCAAGAGTAGTGACTTAGACCATACGGCCACCAAAGCGGGTCATACATCTCTGATTGTAGATTTTAGTTAAACACGTTGTTTATAAAATGCAGGCGAGACTAAAGTTTAATTTTAACTGGATGGGTCTTATTAGAAAACTTGAAAAGTTACTAGATCTACTTTCATGTAGTTACACATAAAATCATGTTATTTGTGACTTTAATAGATATTATGAATACATATAAAATAACATTGAGCCTGTCCATAAACTAAGTCACAATTTTTTTTTGCTACCCTCTCCACCCCTCTTGTCACAATTTTGTGAACCCTCCTAGTATTAAGCCACAGTATCACAACCCCGTCCCCGTATTTAAATAGTAGTTTTAATTGTAGAGCCTATATAAATGTTTTTTAAAACATGTTTTTTCATGTTCGTCAAGCTCCATGATATAAGTCAATGAGTCAATCATTGTTTGCTTATTCATGCGCACAGTTGAGTTAATTTCAAAATAAATACGCTTTTATAATGTGACATCACTTTATAAGACTNTTAAGCCCCCCCCCCCCCCCCCCCTGCTGAGTACTACTCCTCCCAATCCCTCTCCCGATATGCGTATGTAGCTTATGAACAGTCCCATTAGTAAAATGTTATAAATATTGACCGCAGTAAAAAAAATAATTACATTTTCTAAAAGGCTCTTCCTATTAAAATTGGACTGTAAACATGCATGTGGTTCACATAATATATAAGAACTAATTCTTTGGTAGATTTTGTCAGAATAAGGACTTGTTAACTACATAATACCGTACCTGAATGCCTCTCTTACTTAAGTGCTCAAATAAAGACCTCCTCATGAGAAGAACATCAACCATCTTAACCAGTAGACCACTCATCGGAAGAAACGCTGCACTTAGGTTGTTTTTCCTCCTAAACACACATTACTACAGCTCTACTTTATCTATTAGTTGCACTATTACACTAGGCTTTGAATGTGAATTATTCTTATTTATAATTTCATTTTCATTTATTTGAGATATTTAACGTGCACTTTCTAAATCGACTGATCATATTAACACACATTAACTTATATCTAGAATACACAAAGCATCCAGACCCATGTCATTAATTCATGACTGTAAAAGGAGAAACTCACGCTTTACCAATGATATATTTTTCAGATATGACAAAAATTGAACCTGGGACCCTTAGCTCAGTAGACAAACACTTGTTGGACAATATTATTTAACAATCTTGTTGCATATATAGTGCAGATATTTATTTTATCTGATGCTGTGCTTGCAAATAAATAATTTACATCTCAATAAAGATTTATATCTCACCATATATTGTTGGTTTGGTTGGAGTAATAATTGGTGACGGCATACTGGTGTTCACATTTACCTTTTAGTTACGAAAAATTTCAGATTTAAGACTCAAATCCTTAAAAAAATTGTTTTTAATTTTTTAAGTGAAATTTTGTTTTTAGAGTTTTAATACTGCATATTGGTAGTCCAGAAACAATATAATTATAGGAGGAACTTAACAACCAGTCCCCAAACCAGTAAGTTATCATTTAATTGAATTTATTAATGTTTTAGTGAATGGATTATAAGAACATGTTAACATTTAGTTAGTATTTATATAGTTATATCATTTTGCTATATTTATATTTCCTCTTATGTTCATAATTTCCTCCAAGATACAGATTCAAATTCTAGAATTAGAAGGTAAATTGGAGATTCAGATTCATAAAATAGTTGATTCGACCCAACTCTACTTGAATCCTATCCGACACCTTAGCTCAATCAGTAGTGTGTTTGCATACTGAGCTAAGGGTCTTGGATTCGATTCCCAGCATGGCTGCAAAATTTATCATTGATGAAATATGGGTTTACCCTTTCATATTGATAAATTAATGGCCGGGGACTGGATGTTGTGCCTGTCCTAGTCTTACGTCAGAGTATAAGGCATATGAAGCTACAACAGGCCTAGCGAGCCAGTAGTGGAAAATATAAACCCTTTTACATAATATGTTTTGTTTTCATAAAGTCAAGTTTGATGAAGAAATCATAAATTTTGTCATTATTAGGATTTTGTCCTTATGGAATACAACATTAGGTATGTAAATATGGTAATACTTTGGATGTAAAACGTAACTTTGTCACTAATTGATAGAAAATGAATACTGTCTTAAGCAATATATCCCTATTAGTTGAAAGTTTTCCTTTTGTATGCTCTTAACAAGAACTTTAATCTTGTATACCTATGAGAGATAGTTGCAAGTTTGATGTGGTTCTAAAGTAATTGTATTTTGAGTATAAGAGTTGGTTGGGCTCAATTGTTAAAGCTATTGAAGTTTTATCCATCTATTCTATCATATTGTATTGCCTGGTTAGATGTTAGGATCTATGATACTGCTATAGATTGAGCAGTACGTTTTATGAAAACAAGAATTATTAAATTTGATTAAGTGTTTATATCATTTTAATATATACTTTTATATACCTTTTTAAAATGAATATTATTCTACCAAATAAATATCAAGAAACTCTTCTAATTGAACTTATCTGTTAAACTACCTAATTCACCTGATCGGCTACCGGTTTTATCTTTTATTTTTGACACACAAACACACACACATATATATTCCCTTTTTCGCAACTTAGGTGATGTGTGAAGGGATCCAGCTTAGAACAGTTATACTCTTTTATATATATATATATATATATATATATATTTCAAAAGGGGTCATTCTGCAATTTCCTTATGTTTTTTGCTATTGTAATGTTGCATGTCCTTCCTTTGATCCCTTAAGGATGAAGGATGGGTGCACAATAGTGTGCTGAAGCATTTTGAAGAGTTCATAGAGGAGTATAGACTTCCAGAAAAAATAATAACTAATTGAGGGACAGGCTTTATATTATATAAGTTTGCAAAATTTTGTGAGTCACGTGGCATAAATCATGTCTTTGGCTCTCCACAACACCCCCAAACAAATGGTCAGGGGGAGCAAGTCAACAGAACCATCATACAGGATCTCCACTATAATTCAATGACAGGATCATAACAATTGGGACAAAGATGTTAAGAAGATAAAGTGAGACTTGAAGAGGGGGGAAAAAAAAGTCACTACTACTTTAAAGACTAGCCTCAAATAAATATCACTCCCCAATGTAAAACTTATCATTAAGAAAGCCATACAAGCAGGAGAAATAGATTTTAAAAAACTGCTGTCAACAGTACAAACAAAAGGTGGAGCATTTTTAATAATGACAAGATACTCATCCCAGAAAGCCCAAGAATATCTGCTGTCACCCTTTTCTGGTTACTTACAAGCCATGACTGTTTGGCTTCCCACATCTATACACAGTCTATAGGGTATCCACTTGTTTATGGAGAGTCACTTAAAATGCAATTTTCCACCTCACCTTATCCTTAGGACTTGTATGTACATCCTTTACAAGACACAATAAAAAAAACTGTATTTCATAACACATGCAAATTCTCTTCATACAATAAATTTAGTATATAAATTTAATTCAGTAACTAAAATTCAATACTACTTGTCAGGCTCCTTTCACAAATTCCGATTTTTGATTGACCAATATCAGCCAACCCCAAACCGTCTGACAATTTAAGCAAAGATGGACGGCAAGTATTTTAGTAAAAGCTAGTGCACTTAACTTCTCTTGTTCATCTCCTCTACACCTAATACATTTTATTGTTATCCTCACGCAAGTTCTTATTCTCAAAACCTAATAATCAAATCTCTAGATAGATTAAATTTTCTGGCTAAATAAGACAGAATAATTTCTTTTAGACGTACACAAACTTCTCTCCGCGCATTTTTTTTTTCCTTGTTCCTGTCCTTATAATTTTCTAAAGTTTTGTCCCACAACACAGAGAAATCAATAATTCAGTATTTACATCAATATCACTCATTTTCATGTGCAGATCAACTGCCAACCGCACAGCACGTGTGTTGGACGACTAGATACCGGCCTGTGTAAACATGCACATTTAAAACAATGAGTGATTGCCCTGTGGTGCCCGGCCGACATCGAACAGCAGGTCGAAGTTCAATCTGACTGTTACCTAGGTGACTATTTCCCGGCTGATTGCAAAATCGGAATGTGTGAAAGGAGTCATATCTCTCAATATGTTCTTGTATCCCTGATTATGGTCGGCTGATATCGGCCGACTGAAAATCGGAACATGTGAAAGGAGCCTCAATTAGTTGATGTTATTGAGCTTTTCAAGTTATGCAAGATTTGATTAAATATAGTAGTAGGCTCAAATTTTCAAACATTTGAAATGTATCAAAATGAAGGCTTAGAGTCTTAGACCAAGGATCAACAAACTACGGCCCATAGAATGATTTAAATGTGTTGCATTGTGAATCAGGCTTTTTTAAACACCACAAAACTGTATTTTTATAAAACCATGCAAAAATAAACATTAGCAAGCTTAGTAATCATGTTGAAAAATATAATGCATTGTTTGCATCCTCATATTCAGTCGAACAATTGCTTTCAGTCATGAAACTTAGGAAAAGTGATCTTGGAAACGGGCTTACTGATGAGCATGTCTTCTCTCTTGAAAATCTCCTCACAGTTTAAACCAGATTATAGAACGATACTGTAAGCTCATTCACAGTTTCACCATCGAGTAACGATACACTTTTCTTTATGGTTTTTCTCATCTCATACTCATAAATCTTCTGAACAAACTTAAAAACATAATAAGCCCCTAAGGTAGTCATGATTGTTTTTCATTCTCAATGTAATTAAACTTATTCGAAAGTCAGTATATAATGTCTGTATACGTTTTTTTTAATGAAATATGAAGAAAAATTTATGAATACAAATCTTTGGCCCATAATTTTTTTTAAATTTGGCCTTTCTGTAAATTTGCACATCCTTGGCTTGGACTCTAAATTGTATCTTATGAAACCAAGATAATTGTCTTAAATGCTCCACATGTCCATCCCTGACTTAGGTCAATAAAAATCCACCAAGAAGCAAGAATTGAAGAAGTTGACAACAATGGCATAGTAGTGGAATATTTATTTCTAGGGAAGGCAGAACTTCTCCAAATTGTATTTCCATCAAGATTTATTTATTCGGCCAATCATACTTTGGTTCTGTGATTGAAATCAAGGTACACCTTGTATAAAAATGCGTTAAAATATTCTAAAAGAACTAGTATTATATTTTTTAAATGTTGTCCTTCGTGAGGATTTGAACCAAGGACAGTCAAATTTCCCACACCAACTTTACCAACTCTGGTATCCAGGCTATGTTAAAATCAAATCTCTATCCTGATAATATTTTTTCATATGTTTTCTGATAACACTCTATATTGTGCCACTGTCTTACGATAATGAACATGTTTTACTGCATCCTATAATGCTAGTAAGTAAATAAATTGACACATTTTATTACTGAACCAAAAACCAAAAATATTAAAAATTCGGAGTGTGAATAGTGTTAGAAGAAGTTTCCTCACCTTGAGTAGATAGATGGCAGAAATATTTCAAGATGGGTCTCTTTCAAGGGGACAAAGGGTAGCAGCCCGGAATACAAGAGTGCCACAAGATTCACCACGCGCCACATAGAGAAAAGCAAGTTTACACGTGGATTCTGTAAACACCAAAACCACATAAATGCATGCATTCATCAGTAAATACTAAATTTAGTCAATCAGAAGGAGGGAGAACATGATAAAAACTGTCATAAAATGTTTTTAACTGTCAAACAACAATGTCCACTTCACTGTAAGGGTTTGCAAAATTCACCTTTTGAACTCAAAGTTGAACCAAATTTATGTATCAAATATTCCTGAAGACTAATTAAAGTACAGTTGAGTCCGATTATCTGACCTTCAGTTATTGGACATTGAGTTTTATCTTACATATTTAACAAGGGGAGGAGTCGACCTCGGTGGCCTTGGGGTATAAAGTGTTCAGCTCAGGACCCAATGCTAGTGGGTTCAAACCTAGCCAGAGTCGACGAATTTTTCTTGGGTGTTAAAAATCTGTAGCCCAACTTCCTTTAGAGGGGAAGTAAATCCGTCATTCCCATGTCGATTGTGGCATGTAAGAGAACCCTGGACGGCATGTGAAAATACATTTCTTGATAAAATTTGTAGGCCCTTACACTTTCGCTCATAGAAATTATTGTGTGTTGATGTAATCAGTCGGTTCATAAAGTGCACGGTAAACATCTAAAATAAATAAATAAATAATATAAATTAACAAGGGGAGGCAAATGCTACTGATGTCACGTTATTAAGAAACTCCTGTGACCTCACCATGAGGAAGAGAAGCAAAAATAGGAAATAAACTTCATTTAAAATTTATCTTTCTTTGACTTTTGCATTTTGTATCATATATAATAAAAGTTGCATTTAATTAATTTAAAATCCATTGATATACTTAAACATTGCATTGTTTATACTGTAGAATAATTACTAATAAACTTTATTTCATACCTATTACCCACTTGCATTTAATTTGGTTTGGTTTCGCTTCCACTCCCATCTCCACAGTCCCTCCCTTCACCCGTTTCCATAGTATCCGACATTTCAGTTATCTGACCAACTGTCGCACTCATTTAAGTCAGATAGACGGAATTCTAATGTATGCAGTATGAATATTAGAAAAATTGTTTTATACTTAGAATACATATTATATCTTGTATTTTATATATATCTGATTTTTCAAACTAAAAATAATTTATGATTAATTATTTATTTGTTTCAAAAATAGTTATTAGATTTTAACATAAGCTGATAGCTTAAGTTTATATTACAAAACAAAATTCTGTTTCTTCAAATCTTTAGAATATGGGCATTATTACTATTAGCACCACGTCTTACTACCCGTTCGGGTTATATGCAATTAGGCTAATGTGTAATGGTAGGGTGATTGTGAGATGAAATATAGGAGCTACAGTTTAACGTGGGATCCGAATCACGGAGGAAACCTGGCATTCCACACATTCACAAGTTGTGATTAATACACATCTTGTCAGAGGTGAAGTAAGGGTTTGGCAAGCAGATAAATCTGGGACCGAGGATTGAACCCCGGACCCCCAGCAAAGAAGTCTGACACCCTAGCTCTAGACTGCCAGGTCACCCACAATGTGGATATTTAATGCAATATAAATAACAGCACAGAATGACAAATATATAAAAAATGTGTATTTTTGCAACAAAAAAATGTGTTTGCAAGAGTTTTTAAGCAGGGAATGTAGGGGATATGAGAAAAAGTCAGTGTTTTGCAGTTTTTATAGTGAATTTTTTTTTTTTTTACAAATGAAATAAAATACTTCTTAAGTACACACAAAGAGTTTAATTTTCTTCACATGGTCACATCAGCCATCCTTGAATATCTGACAAGGGTGTCTTGGAATTTAATGACAACTTTTTCTCTTCATTTAAATAGTTTCTCTTCTAATGCTGAGATATTCAAGAGTTGTTGATATCATCATGTGAAGAAAATTAAACTATAATGAACCAAATAATAAATAAATATTTTGTTTATTTTGGCCAAAAAATGTTTTGCTATAAAAACTGCAAAAACAGACTTCTTCTCGCATTCCCTACACTCTCACCTTAAAGCTATTATGTGGGAAATATTCAATGTTCAATCCTTGACCAGTTATTTTAGGATTTTTTTTAATGGGGTTTAACATTCACTACCCCGCATCAGTGAGCTTGCAAACTAACCATCGAGCTCCTCTAGTCTAGTATGCCAGTGTTGAGGAGGTTGGGGTTTGAATCTCATCCACTCTCACTCCACATAAATGAGTGTATATTCACTATAAATTATACCTCCCTCATCCATACCCCATTAAAGTAGTTAAATGTGATTAAGCCAGACGGATAGTAGGTATTTAAATAGTGCAAGAAACTATCTCTACAAGTAAATTATTGCGCACTTTCTCAAAACTAACTCTTCCCATCCTGACTAACTTAGATTGGACTGTTTAGATAATAAATAATTAACCTAAACACCTTAAAGTATGATTTATTATATAGGGTTTAAAAGCACATCAATACAAGATTTATTAGCTCCTTCTCTATTGTGTTAGCCAACAATCAAGTGGCTGACGTATGTATGTGGGTGATGATAGTGCTGACATTTGCGGATAGAGGGTGTCATGTAGTCGGCATAACGAACCCTCCGGCCATTAATTTCAGTTTTCTAGACGGGAGCTGCTACTACTTTATTCAATTAGCCCCTCACTTGTCCACGCAAAGTTGAGTGTGAACCCATTTCAGACCCCTGCTTCGCAGAAAGATCTGAAAGCACCACGGATCAAAATACAGGACATCTAGATATGTGACCAGGAAATCTGACCACTAGACCACAGATGCAATTTTTATCTTCTTTAAAGTGTAATAAAGATTAATAAATTTGTATTAAAGTATTTCAGGTTAAGACTGGAATAATTCTGCCCTCCATAAAATGTACTAAGCCCATCATATTTAATGTATTATACAATATACTTCCCAAGCTCTTATGTTAGCATGTCTGTCTAGTGTCTACTGAGTTAAGGGTCCTTGGTTCAATTACTGGCATGATCAAAAAATTTATCACTGGTGAAATGTGGATTTCTTTCACCTTTGACAGTGATGAATTAACAGCTGGGAGCTGGGTGTTGTTTCTGTTCTAGCTTTAAGTTAGTTAACAAGTTATGCACTGATGAATCAGTTGGTTCAGAAATGCACGTTAAATACCTCAAATAAATGTAAAATATATATATTTAATTTGGGTAGCATGGATGGGTAGAATTTTATAGAAGATGTATCCACATTTTCGTGGGAGGGTTTGAAATATTTTTTTTAAATGCTACCCAAGTACACCCGGGTGGGATTCAAACCCTCACTGTAACTGTAAACAAAATCCTCTAACCCTAAATTAATGTAGGTACTGGTCGAACATACCTCAGAGTAACATTTCCTCGTGATTACATCACTGAAATTGCCCCACACCGTTATTTCCTCACGATGATACTGTTTGATAAGGTCAGACACTTTACGAATCAGGTTATCATCATCAACCTTGATGTCGATATTAATGGGGATGCCAGGAAACTCCTGAAATACATCTCTAAGAAGTGTAAACCTTCTATCTTTGGGGTCTTCTGAACCAATAAATGAGCAACCTAAAAACAAGCAAGGAAATATGAATAAGTTACTCAAAATACAATACAAGAATATGATTAGTTCTGTTATTACTAAATGTTACATATCGTTTAGCATAGATTAGCTACTCTACAAAAAATATATACAATAGAATCCCGACCATGCGACCTAAAATGGGACCAATAGGTGATCAGATAACTGAAATGTTGGAAAATATGAAAACAAAGGGAAGGTTTGGAACATAAACAAATCAAAATTAGATGGAAGTGCAAAATAAATATGAAATAAGGCTTAGCAATTACTTCACAGCATAAATTATGCATTGATTATGAAACTATTGTTGTATATATAAATAGAACTAAGGATTTACATTTTAAATCAATTACTGGAAATGCAACTTGTAATATACTGTATGGTGTATACAAAAGTTACTATTTAAAATATTGGTGATTGAAGAAACTTTAAGCCAATTCAAAATTGGACTTGTCATAACCACTGAGCAATGTTTGAATGTTTGTTTTGATTTACATAACTCTAGTGGACGTACGTGCTAAAATTGCTGGCTTAGCATTTATGAAGTAATGTACTAAAACGGTTACAGGAGAGTGGTGACAATTCATGACAATAATTGAACTAGTTTGCCAGAAAAGGGGCCATACCGTGGTATAAAATACCTTTACTTTTTGGCAATGGGGCTGTCAAAATTCCATCTATAACGCAAGCAGTCACGCTGTACAATGCTGTACCGCATTAGACAATATCTTCAGGTCGTCAGTAGAACTTGTACTTAGTGGGCATTTGTTGAGCCAAGAGCCCCGAGATCGAGCTCTGTAGAGGTCACGCTCAGCAACAGTCAACTTCATCGGTCTTATTATTCACAAGTTAAGCCAGTTCTTCGACGAGCACGGGCAACCAGTCTCTTTATTTCTTTGTGTTTCGTCTAACATCACATTTTGTATTATCTTTTAGTAACTGCTATTAAACCAAAATTCAAAAACCTACATATTATTTCGAGCCCACACAATTGCCTTGCCTGCATCCTCACCCCTCCCAAAAGCTATCCTGACAGATTAAGCCCACAGTGGGTAGGTCGTGAAAGGCTCAACATTAATGGGCTAAAAATTTGAGCTCCTTTGCCTAGCATTGTGTAATTAAAGTAGTGATGAATGGCTAGAGGTATGTGATGTACTTTTTAGATTCAAAGTGAAGCCAAATCAAAGTCCAAATATTTTTAAAAAAATTGGATAAAAATATTATACTTTGTGTAACTATGTAAATTTAAGCATTAAATATTATTTAGAAAATGCTGTATTTCAAACATAATTGATGTATTTTGACTTAAGAATATAATTGATACTAAGGTTGTATCTTCTTTTTTATTCCTTTCTTCTTTTTTATATACTACTTTTCTTTTACGATTAAGACATATTTCAGTGATTTTTAACCATCTTCGAGTCTGAAGAAAACCAATGTTATTTCAAATTATTGTATAAAAATTTGTTATAAAATTGAGAATTTAAAAAATTAAACATTAGAAATGGAAATAGTTTAGAGAAACTATAATGTGATATATGAAATATTAAATATATAGTCATTTAAATTAACAAGTTTATAATACCTTATACCCTGACTATCTATTTAATATTTCATAAATCACATTATAGCTGTTTCTCTTAACTATTTCCATTTTTAATGTTTAATTTTTTTAAATTCACAATTTTATAACATATTTTTATACAATAATTTGAAATAACAATGGTTTTCTTCAGACTTGAAGATGGTGAAAAATCACCAAAACATGTCATCATCGTAGAAGAAAAGTAGTATATAAAATAAGGAGAAACAACCTTACTATACATTATTAATACTCCTTACCAAATAAACATGAGCATTATTAGAAAAAATTAAATGATGAATTAAGTAAGTATCACAAAATGTAATTGATTTTTTTTATGCAAACATTAATTTGTGATGGAAATAACAGCATAAAATGAAGGAAAAAAGTGTGTTTTAACTTTAAAGATTTTTTTAGTGAAGCTTCATAACTGACAAACCTGGAATTTTACTTTCAAATTGAAGTCGAAGCGAGAGAATATTCAAAAATAAGTCAAATTTTTCAAAGCTTTGCACACCCCTATTAATGACTCATTGTTTACTCTTCTTTTTGTAAAGTGAGGAGTGTGGGAGAGGGGGTTAGGAGTGTAGAAGGAGGTCGAACTCTACAAAGAAGGTAATGCAAAGCATACTATTGGAATAAAAATGTCAGTAACTGAGTAAACTGGTATTGAATGGAGGAGAATATGAGGTTTAGATTAAGGAGATATAGAAAGGCATCTCTTTGTAGGGCTCCTAGAACACAATCATTTTAGTGAAAGACTGTATCAAGTACACCTTAATGTATATTTCTAGTAGAAGGTTGGCAGAATGTGAATACCTACATTCCAAATAGACAGGGATTTAATGAAGCTATTTATATATTTTTTTAAATGCTAAATCTTAACATGGAAAACCTATATTCATGAATAATTTTTCAAACTGTCTTTAACGAGGTTGAACTGAATCATAATTAATTTTGTGGTTCCTATTCAAGTGTATTTAAAAATTAATCCTATAATTGAGTAATTATTATTATGCCTCGATTGTTTTATTGAGTTAAAAACAATTTATTTTAGATTACATTTAGAATACATTACATTAAAGTTTGTTTAAAATAGTTGATTCATATATCATTAAAAACAATTTTTAACTTAAATACCCATTTGTTTTTTTTATTCATATAATTAAATTTTGAAATGATATATAGTTTATTAAAACCTGAGCTATACTAGACTCTACACTTAAGAGCTACATGAAAGGCTTGTTTGAGACTGACACGAGTTAAATAAACCAGTGCTCACAGACCCCTGTAAATGACTCACCTTTTACTAAGATAATTAAGAATAAAACAAGAAACAAAATTATATCTGACCAGGAATAAAGTCTAGTGGTAGTTCGGTCTTGAGTAGTGGCAGCTCTTTGTAGGTAAGCTGTGAGATGCTGTAGTTGTAGCCAGTAGATCGCTGGAGGTTATCGTCGTGGGAGATGACCACCTCACCATCCTTAGTCAAGTGGCAGTCAAGCTCTAACATCTCTGTACCATTCTCCAAAGCCCTGCGTGTAGTTACAACTAATCATTTTAAGAATCACAGAGGCAACATAGAAATGATATTCAACTAAAAACCAAAATACAATAGACTCAATTTTCCAGGGTTGTAGGGCAAAAAATTGGACTGTATAACTAAAATGAATAATCTCCACAATCTCACAATACACAACAATAGAACCAAGTAGTTTGCTTAAAATTAAATGTCTTACCGCCGGAAAGCTGTTAGGGTGTTCTCATAATTTTCTCCTGCGCCTAAAAGTTGAAAATAAATATATTAGTCTTATGAAATTTAATATCTAATAATCAAGTGTATTAATTATGAAAGCACTTACAAACTGCCAACAAACAATCATTAATGCTGGAAGAAAGATGTAAACGAAAATTTGGGAACTGACAGATAAGATATTACAAAATCCTTTCAATGGTATTAACAAACATTGTGAGCAGTATTGGGACAACAATGATGATTTTCCATAGATTAATATAAAAATTATTACAAAGTATACTGGCATAGAAATCAACCCCAAAACAATGTATTTTTATTTTCTATATCTTTTGAGTTAGTATTCAGGAAAATGATATATTTAAAACTTGGGCAAAATACTATGTGTAAATAATATTTTGAGAAGTATATTTTTCATTTATTTGAGGTATTTAACATGCACTTTCTGAACAGGCTAATTATATAAGCACATTTGATCTTATAGACTAACGTAAATCTAGAACAGACACAACATCCAGCCTCGTTAATTCCCCACTATGAAAGGGGAAACACACATTTCACCAATGATAGATTTTATAGCCATGCCAGGAAATGAACCCAGGACTCTTAGCTCAGTAGACAGACATGCCTCTGACTGAACTAAGGTATCAGACTTGATAGATCTAACAATAAACTATTGTTTAGTATACTAAAAAGGCATAATGCTATGAATTAATAGTATATAATTATTGGATTATAAAGGCTAAATTTAAATACATGTCTAATTAAATTATTTGTTACATTTTACACTGTATGACCTTCTCTCTCCCCCCCCC
>CABFVX010002900.1:29592-52634 GCA_902151425.1 Timema shepardi | reverse complement strand
CCCGCACTACTCTCGGAAGGGTTACAAACACTGACCTCCCCAACACTGGCAAACCGGACATGATGAACCTGGCATTAAATTTTAAAACTTTGTATGATAAAAGTGCGGACAATAATTTTCATGAGACATGCATGCTCCAATGGCGGGCTGTGATTGACCCACGCAACTTCACTTTTCACTGACTTAACTGGCATCAAAGAGACGACTGGCCTCTTGTGGGAAATATATTTGAGATAACTTATTACTAAAAAATGCCACAGTGTTGTACTTTTGAATGTAAGATTCCATTTAATATCATCTAACCCACTTCGGTGGCCCTATGGTCTAAAGTGCTACTCTCATAAGAGACTAGACTGCCAAGGACAGGGAGATTGGAGTTCAATATCGGTTGGGTTTACTGAGGCTGGTTTTCCTAAAATTGTTTCCCACTCTCCCTCCAGGCAAATGCAGATGTTAAATTGTAATTTTGTCTCCGGATATCAAACTTAAAGCAAAAGTGTGTATTATAAAATAAGGATTTACGATAAGCTATTTATAATAATTGTTTTTACAATGATAATGACTTGTTCCTTAGTTTATGTTCAATTTACTTGTAAACTTAAATAAATTATTAATTATTACATCGAACAATTATAAAGAACAATCTTTGTTGTGTCATTGACCCCAAAAGTATATTTAATTATTTTTTTGTAAATATTGTACTTCCTGTAATATAATTGATCTCATTAATTAATGTGACACAATCAGCTTTATTGTGCTGGTCAGAAATTAAGTGATTGATTGGCAACACATTATTTTTGTAAGGATTGTATTTTTTTGCTATGTTATTATTTATTGATCATTATAATGCAATTAACCTTTTTACTTTATACTTTCCTTTTTTTCCCAATGATCTCAACATATAAATGTGATTGTATCATTAATCAATAATGTGTTGTTTTTAAGACTGTAATGTTTGCTCTGTCATTGATCATCACAGTGTATTATTATAAGCTTTTTGTAAAAACAATATTTTATGTCATCAATCTTCACTTTTAATATGACACAGAGCCTTCTTCCTTAAGATCAATTAACAAAGTATTATTTTGATAAACTTTGGTGAAGTTAAGGCAGTTTGCCTTGTCTTACACTTAACCAATATATAAACTAAACACGCTTATAATAACAAAAGTAACTATCATAATAATTAACATCATTAACAGTTTCCAGGCTGTTGCCAGGTCAGTTTAGTAAAATGCCTCCATCTTTCTCTATCCTTCCCCAATTCTTCTTCTTTAAATTTCTTTCATTCTTCTCTCACTTGAACACTTTCTGTTATCTGCTTTCCCCATCTCTTTCTTGGTCTTCCTTGCAATCTTTTTCTACATACGTCATATCCAACATTTTCTTTGGCATCCTATCTTAGCTATAACTGACTGAATTTTAAATTGAATTTTAAATGTAATCATTAGATTATCTCCATTCATTCAATCATTCCAACATTTGTATATCAACAGTTTTAGTTTTTATATTTACAAAACCATGAAGCACTAGATTAACCTAGAAATATTATTTTGTTTGAATGAAGTTTTGAAAGGCACCAACCAGGTCAAGTCCAATACTGTGGAGGATTTGGGTATTCCTCGCCTGCGATGCCACAAATGAAGATGAACGAGAATGCTTAAAAGGATTGAGTTTTTAGCGCTTGTATTAAGCTGATGTTGATTTTTAGTAAATAAAAAAGTGTTGCTAATTAAGTTACTAAGGTGAAGAATTCTCAAATATCTTGTAAAGAATGAATTTTTTTATGACACTGATCACAACAGTGTATTTAAGCTTTTTTTTAAAGTGTGTTATTTATTTAAATGATTAATCACATACTAATATAAATAAACAATTGGGTCTCAAATAATTTAATATCGTCGGCTTAGAGGTAAAACTCATTAAGTGCATTTTTGCTTGAAATGAGTTTATATGTTAAAATTTCAATATCTATAAGAAGAGAAAGTCATTAAGTGTGTAAATTTATATATATCTATTTAATTTTTAATAAGAAATCAAATACAACATTGAAAGATTCTTTGCCAGGTAAAAGTCATCATTCACTTAACATATCTCTAAGCATTGAAAATGCTACTTAGTGAGTACCTCTAAGCCAACAATATGTTTTAAGCTGGTCCCACACTACCAGGCAAATATCAAGGAGGGCATTGTCCAACGTTTATGCAAATATTGGGCAATGAACAAGTGGAGCTCCCACACATATTGCAAGTATCACAAGGCCAATACTTGGACAAGTACTTGTCCAATCATGCTGGCCAAAGCCTGGGTTTCCCACAACTACACCACATCCAATGTTATCTCTTTGTACTCACAAGTGTAAAAAAATCGATTGTGAAAAACTAATCTTAATTCCTTATTACAATGTTTTGTGTGAAGGGTACCTTATCTTATGGCCGCAAAAGAAAAAGAGGAGGGGGTGTATGCTTTCACATAACACAAGTCGAACAAGGTAGTTCCAACTTATTCCTGAAATGTATGAATCATAAAAATTATACAACAAATTCACAATATTTGAATATAATTATATCTATTTCCTTCAATCATTTTCAGATACGGTGAATCTTAAATGCTGATTAATTTTATGAAAGGCCAAATTCATTTTCACAGTCAACTCATTGCATGTGTGGAGCGGTAGAAAAGATGTGTTTGCGAACCATGTGGGGTTATAAACATCATCTACCCCTTGGCCAGTAGTAATGCTATCTTTAACTGTTTTCAATAGTGGACGAAATGATGACGTTAGTTACTCCTCTTTCAGCTCATCGATGGCACATTCTATGGAAAACAAACACTGGATTCTCTTCCATGCATTATTTACTTCATATATATTCTTGTGTAGTGGATGTTTTGCATTCCACTAGATAAACTCCTTCTCATAAAGGTTAAGGAACTCCATAATGTCCTCTTTTTCCACTTCATATCACAATCAAGACAAAATTAAACCCAAATACCTGCTAAACACAAAAAATATAAGTGTCTAGTACAAACAGAAAACATGAAATAACAACCAAGACGAGAAAATAAAAATTAAAGAGATTTGAGCTAGGCACGCCAAGACATAAAATATGCTGGTTGTTGCTTGACGATGATGTCCAATGTTCGAGTAGTGTGGGAACTACACTAATTGCCTGGGCCAGCTATTGGTCGCCTTTGACTTGTGACAGAAAACCGAAAGCAGACAGCAAGTGCCTCATTATTTGGCAAGTATCTACAAGTATTGGCAAATACCCACCCACAAGTGACCGTCCCACACTATGGCCATTGCTCATATTTTTTAATGCTGGCCTATGTTTGCCAAGTATTGTGGGAATGGTTTAAAGCCTACTGTATTATTTACATCCTGTGTAGAGGTTTATAAGGGATTGTCCATAAACTATGCAATGCTTCGGGGGAGAGGGTGGGGTGGGTTAAGAGGGGTGAGCTCTAATGCCTACATGTTGTTACATGAGGGGAAGGATGGGGTACATCAAAGTGTTAGATAACACAGATCTTATTCTCAATTCTAATAATGAAACATAATATTATTGTTCTTGTTTTCACCTTTTATAAACGAACTTTAGATAACTTCCAAATATCTGTTGCATAGAAAATGCAAGATTAGCACTTTTTGTTTATCAATATTTCAAATGTACATAGGTGGCATTGTCTAGCAGAGACTATGAACACTAGGAACATTCAAAACCCCTTATTTTTATGTGCATGACAGTGACATGTTTATACTCATGGCACTTGTCCAATCTACTGACCCTCTCACTTGCTTTTAGTTAAAGCTGCCTGTCGAAGCAGGTGATGGACAGTTATATAAAGTCCAAGAAAGTGATCCCATTAATCCTGATCCTGAGGTCAGTGAGAATAACCTCTATTCAAATAATTCAAGTGAATTTCTTTCAGAAAACCCAAGCCAAAACTAAGAGGGGGCCTGGCCGACCTAAATTGATTAAAACTGGCAAGCCGGAAATACCAGAAAAATTATTTAATTTGGTAGTGCAAAATCCTGAAAGTGCAAGCTTGTAGTTTGAAGAGGCGGTCAATCCGTCAGTACAAGAAGCTTTAGAAGGTCTATATGTAGCAGAATGGCAGAAAGTGATGGAACCTGAGTTTCAAATTGACACAAAGTAAAGCCTGGACATTGAAAGCACGTCTGAAAAATAAAACTGTAATTGGCTGTCAATTGATACTCAGGAAAAAGTATGGACCAGATGGTAAAGTCAAATGCCACAAAGAAAGATTGGTAGTGAAGGGCTACACTCAACGTCCTGGAATCAACTTCCATGAAACTTTTTCACCAGTTGCTCAACTCAATAAGATTAGTTGCTGCTTTAGCAGCAGAGTTGGGACTTACTTTGTACTAACTTGATGTTGTAATGGCCTACATAAATGGAGATCTTGATGAGCAGATCTATATGGAGCAGGCAGATGGTTTCAGTACTCCTAGAATGGAACATTTAGCTTGTTTGCTTGAAAAGTCTATCCATGGACTGAAGCAGTCATGCCGTCAATGGTTTAAAAAATTGCACAAAAGACTAAAGGCCTTTGGGCTAAAACAATTAAATAGTGAGAATTGTGTTTACTATATGAATGATGTTTGTGTGACTCTGATGGTGGTTATTTATGTAGATGATTTACTCATCGCGAAAAACAGCAAAGAAGTTTACACAAGGTTACAAGATTATTTATCTCAAAACTTCCAGAGGAAGGAATTAGTAAAACTGCACTACTGTCTTGGAATTAAATTCAAACAAGATGATAATTTAAAGTTAGTCACTATGTTACAGAGATCCTATGTAGATGATGTCCTCAAGAAATTCTGTATGCAAGACTACAAACCAGTTAACACTCCATTAGATGGAAACAGTAAGGTACCCAAAGCCATGGAGCCATCCACAAAGGAAGAGGCAGAGAAAATGAGAGAAGTTCCATACCAGCAACTCAGTGGTTCTTTGATATACCTTGCAGTATCGACAAGACCTGACAATGCATATGCAGTAAGCTCCTTGACTAAGTACAATCAAAACCCTGGGGAAGTACACTGTCTGCCACCCAATGTTGTCATCAGCGGCCGTCTCCAAGCGCTAGTTAATGTCCTAATATGTTATATTTCCCTCTCCTAATATGTCAGTGCATCTTGTATAAAGCCACCACCCCTCGCTTCATATTTTGTATTCTATTCTAACGTCTTGTAGTAGGAACATCCTAGAAGTCATTGAGGACTAGTGGACTAACAAGTGATGATCACGATGGTTGACACGTCAGTCCCGCCACAGATGACGTAAAAGTCTGAGACTATGTGAATTTAAATCTAGTGATTTTTGATGGGATCTCTGTTTCCTGTTTTTCTAGGTGCATAAGATATAGTTTTGAATGTCAGAATTTCTGATCGGTTTTTCTATGTCCTTAAGATATAGTTTTGAATGTCAGCGTTTATGATCTGTTTTTCTATGTTCATAAGACATAGTTTTGAATGTCAGCATTCCTGATGTTCTTCTATGTCCATAAGACATAGTTTTGAGCGTCTGAATTTCTGAACTGATTTTATATGTCCATATGACATAGTCTTAAATATCTGGGCAATAACCAGACACCCTATACAGTATGGTCATGTTCCAGCTTGTCTAACTCTTTATGTCTAAAAAGGTGGAGATCAGGTAATCTATAGCTTTGTTCCATGACCTAGTTGGGTCTCTGACTGATGTCAGTCTCTAATATTTTTATTGTTGTACTTTTGTACGGTGATCAACTCATGGATATGCTACTAGTCCAGAGTAGTGGCCTGCGTGGTACTGTTTATTTTGTCTGGCCCCCTTCAGGCGCTGTTTGAATTAGTTAATGTTTAACTGTTTGCAATTGTTATAGTCTGCCTCCAGACTTGTGTTTCAATTTAATTATACTATTGAATTACCAGGCAGTATTAATGAGGAATAGACCAGCCATAGTATCTTTACAGCCTAAATTCCTGGTAGCTTGTCACTAACCATTAGTAAACTTACTGTTCCTCTTATAGGAATTTAACCTTTTTATCTAGTAGCCCAATATGGGGTTAATTCATGCTAGCAAGCTTGTTTAACTACCAATGTTGTAACTCTTTAAACTAGAACTCTCTAGAATTAGGTATTGTTAACTTTTATTCTTTTATATGCTTATTAGGTTAAAGTCTAGTAGCCGCAAGGCTGGAGTGGTGTTATGTATTGTTGCATAACCTTAAATAAATACTTGCTTCCAATTTAAATGCCATTGTGTTCAGGCAGATGTACCTTCGTTTTAGAATGTGTTTGTTCTACTTTAATGAGTTACACCCTTTTCTAATAAAGACACAGCCATACTTGTCATAGTTGCAGGTCAAACCAAGGTGCTTCACAGCTAACGCTCCCAATTGGGACAACAATGAATAAAATAACATATAAATCCCATCAACAAACAATGGAATGTTTTGTATATGATCTCGTTAAACCATTTGTAATATTTTTGATTTGTTTGAATTTAAATAAACTGATTTGTTAAACTTTTATTCCTCTTATATGTGTTATCATTCCCATCCTTCTTTATATATATATATATTATATATCATGTTACTATATTAGTCACTTATTCTATCAGAAAGGAGAAGCGGCGATATATTTCAAGCACTGAAGCAGAGTACATGGCTCTCACAGACGTAGCAAAAGAGACAGTTTACTTGTAGAACCGGTTAAAAGAAATTGGTCTATTTTGTGTTGATGCAAAATCAACCCTCATTTATTGTGACAATCAATGAGCAGATAAGCTCATGCATATTTCTGGGTACCTCTCACATACCAAACATATTGACATCCGGCATTAGTACGTACGCAAAGTTTTCGAACGAGGAGAAATCAACGTGAAGTATATTCCAATGAATGAGATGATAGCTGATGTTCTTGCTAAAGCTTTGTTTGGACCGAGCCATAATAAGTGTGTACAAGAAATTGGAGTGAGAGGCATTAATATGTTAACACATGTTTGAGAGGGGGTGTTGTGTAGTGTAAATAAACATTCTCTTTGCTTAATGATCAAACATGCATTTTATTGTTCTGTTTATCTTAGTAACACTAACTGTTTGTTGTTTTTAAGAAAGTTAAAAGTGTTGTTTTAATAATAATATTATTATTAGCACCGCGTCTTACTACCCGTTTGGGTTATACACACTTACGCTAATGTGTAATGGTAGGGTGATTGTGAGATGAAATGGAGGACCTACAGTTTAACGTGGAATCCGAACCACGGTGGAGGCCTGGCATTCCCCACATTCACAAGATGTCTTGTCAGAGGTGAAGGAAGGGTTTGGTAATCAGATAAATCTGTGCCGGGACCGAGGATCGAACCCCGGCCGCCAGCATAGAAGTCTGACACCTTACCCCTAGACCACCAAGTCACCCGTTGTTTTAATAGATAAAACCAATAGTATCTAATAAATTAAGCAATATTTAAACTATTCCAGCACCTTTTTATAATCTAGGCTATCTTATGACAAACAAAAATAACTTTACATGGACATGTTGTAGAAATATTCCAATTAACTAGCTTTTGTTCCATATAGCCTCCTGCCAAGTACTGGTTAGGTCAGTCAAGCTGGCCGCCCTGCAGACTATGCTTGATGACTGTTCTTTAACTATATATAGCGCTTTAATTTAATTTGTGTGTCCACCAGTGTGGATATCTTACGATTATTAATTTACTAAAAAAACATTTTATAAGTTTGTAACTTACTAGTGAAATTAATCAGGCTAAATGTATAATATTAGCAGACCTAATCATAAATTTGTAAGCTGTTAGTCTTTCTACCCATAAGATCTTTGGGAATACTTAGTATACAAAGAAGGTGGGATTCTTTTAATTTTTTCTTTGTAATGTCATAGAAAGTTTAATACCTTTTAACATATATGCACATAAAAACAAGAACATATTTCCAAAGATGACAATTTTTTTACCACAGCATCATACTACTCATTAAGGTTGTTTGTCTATGACAAAATTAATGAGAATGTAAAACTAGCCTAATACATAAGCCCAATTTTTTAAACTCAATTGAATCACAAAATAACATTAATATTTAGAGCATGCCTAGGTATTTTAATAAAGAATGTCACAACATGGTGCCAAAAGTATTTAAATGCAATAGCGGCAATTAGGGCATGTAATGAGGATGGAACAAGAGAATGATGGAGATGAAGTAGGCCTATGTAGGAAAGACTGTAGGGGAGGCCAAGAAAGAGATGGGAGGAGCAGATAACAGAAAGTGTGCAAATGAGAGGAGACAAATGGAAGAAATTAAAGGAGGAAGAATGGTGGTAGGATAGAGGAAGATGAAGGTATTTTACTAAATTGATCTGGCCACAGGCTGGAAACAGTTTATGATGGTAATGACGAGCCATATTTGTATTATTTTAAGCTATCCCCACCAAACAAAATCTAGCCTTCCGGGCGTCAACAAAATATTTTTCGTGAAATTCCAGGATTCCAAAATATCTTGCATTAAAATACCATCTTTTAATTTTCTAAACTAGCTACACAGTTATTTTACAACATTAATTCTGCTATCATTGGAAATTTGCATATTGTGCTGTGTATATAATGATGGTAAAAAATATTTAATTTCTCATAATATTACATAAAAAGAACTTAAGGGATCCCTCAACCTCTTTATTATTTAGGAATGGTTTAAACTGAGAGCGGGATTCTTAATTTTTTTCAGTATTAAATTATTAGAAATATGTTTTCTATGACAAGATACACACAAGATTCTGAAGTTTCTAATTATAACAAAATAAACTTTGTCAAAAAATTCCAAACCATAAAAAAATTATTATAAAAATCATCTAATTGACTTGGTAGTGTTGCGCCATACGCTGTACCTAGCATTGAGGAGAATAAAACATTCCTTGTGTTAACGAAATTTTCCTATGAACAGTTAAGACACCTTAAATTGAAGCACAATGCTTTTTTTAGCAGTGTCTTACTACCCATTCGGGTTGTATGCCTAAGTAATAATTACACAAATGGCTTAAGAATTAGGAAGGCTTAATTGAGATGAAGTGCACACACATTTGAATGGAAGAAGAATGGAAAACCATATGGGGAAAACCACCCTCAGCGCACTCGACTGGGATCAAACCCCGATCTCTTCATCTTCAGCAGTCAGTCTAGTTTTGTAAATTATTAATTATTGTTTTATCTTTATTAAAAAAATTTGAATGCCTTCCAATGAAACAACTCGAAGCATATCACTAAACATCTCTACTGTTTAGGAAATCTTTTGACGCATAGTAATATTTATTTTATGTATAATATTAATGTTTTTGCTTTATTATCTTTATTTAAAAAATTTGGAATGCCTTCCAATGAAACAACTCGAAGCATATCGCTAAACATCTCTACTGTGTAGGAAATCTTTTGACGCATAGTAATATTTATTTTATGTATAATATTAATGTTTTTGCTAAAAAAAAACTGAGCTTAGCCCAAACTTTAATGTGTGAATAAATAAAAAATACCGATCTTTGCCTAAACTTTTATATTTTAGTTTAAATAAAAATTTCATAAACTAGGACTCTATAGAAGCTGTCCTTAAAAATACCAATTAGGTGGGTTTTCTAAAAAAAAATTAATGATAAGAAAAATTATTTTATCATGTTTGTTTGGTTATAATCTGAGACTTCAGAGTCTTGTTGTATGTGTGGGTGGTAGAAAACTTTAATTTCTCATAATTTATTTGACAGAGAAAAAAAAACATCCTGCCCTCAAATCACACTATATCCATTTAATGTTTTCCAGCACTTAAACACACAACATAAGCAAATTTCTGATCATTACAAAATAAATATATTTTGGAGCAATGTTTTAAACAAAAGAAATCCCAACCAATCTTAGCCTAACCTTTCATGTGTAGATAGAAAATTAGATTGTTTTTAGAATAATTTAATTAGAAGGGATTGAAGGATCAAGGGAGCCTAATAGAATAGGACTATTTGCTTCAAAATAGTGTATCTGTGAATTAAACGAGTTTTCTAAAATTTTACAAATAATTTAGAATATTTCAAAATATTTGTTTTGCTATAATCAGAAATTTTCTTATACTGTTGTGTGCATAAATGCTAGAAAACATTACATTATTCCAGTTTTATCAACTAAATTAAGATTCGAGGGTGTATTTGATAAAAATGCATTAGCATTCACCTGTAGAAAAAGGGGTAAAAAATAAGTGCACTCGTTTAGATCTCCCATGTCAAAGCTAATGTAAAGTCTAATGTAAAACTTCAAATCAATACACCAAACATGCCAGTACTGAATGTTCAAGGATTAGCATTGTGTATAGTTTCACATAAGTGATAATAGCTGTTAAAAGTATTCTTCACCTCCTCTGTGACTGATGTGGCGACACTTAAATTTTAATTCTTTTTTCTTGTGGATTAAATTAGGATATTTAAATAGTACTAAAGACGTTATGACATATCCACCAAAAATTGCAAAATACACCATTATTTTGGTACCATGAAACTGTATTAACACGTCTCTATTTTTATCGTCTAATTAATATTATTCTCTAAGGTTTCTTTTCGAAGATCAACTATAATTATATATCAATCATAGGCATAGGCACCTTAAACGATATTTGACACCCAGGGATTACGATATAGATAACAGAGATAATATTAGAGAATGGACAGCTGAAGCTAAAATTTACGTGCTGTCGTTTGCACACCATTGTGTAAGAGGGAGAGAAAGATACATTGGGATATCTCTTTCTCTCCTACACACATTCAAGGCAAAGTGGCATTTTAACATCGTTCACTAATTTGTATGAGCATGTGAGATGCATCAATGTATGTGATAGTTAAATGAAATAATTGTATTAATGAAGCATACCTAAGTTTTAGAAGGTCGTTGATCCTGCCAAAATATTACTATATAGTAGGATTGTAGTACGAAATAAGACCTTCAGGAACAGGTTTCCTACCAAAATCAGGATATAGAAATACTTCCTAAAAGCCTATAGCCTAAATAATGGTTTGCACATAAGTCTATTAGATAAAGTTTGTAATTCAAATAAGTTTAATAAAGTTGTTAGCTAACTTATTTCATTATAGTTATTACACTCTCATAATATGGTTTGTTTAGCTTATTCTGAAACTAATATATTATAGCCTTAGCAAATGGTAAACAACATGGTTGATACGTATATACCAGGTGAGTCTTAACTTATGTTACAAAAGCTAGGCGCCTATTCCTTTTGAAAAACTAGGATCAAAATGAATATAAAGTTTTGCTATGAAGTCTGTAATACCCACATAATCCTCCTAATGCGAAAATATAACAAAATAATAATTTAAATTGTACCGTAGCTACAAACTTTAATCACCAAACCTCCACCACCAAGCATACATCGTGCACTTACCCCGTTTAACTGCTAAATCTGCGCTACGTACGGAGCAAGAAAACACGCCATCTGACAACTGTGATCACCACTAACAATTTATAAACAATATTTGAAGCCTGTCGTGAATGTGCAATTGTTACCACAGGCCTAAACCTATGTAGGGGTTGATGTGCAAGCGTGGCCTTGTGGAGGTTGTTGGAGCTGTAGTGCAAAGTGTGCCNNNNCCCCCCCCCCATAGTAGTCTTGTACCTATCGGCGTTGTGTGCAGGCGCCGATGAAGTAGTCTGAGAGCTCATTGGCTGTGAATGATATCACCTTATGTCATACCTTCCATCCATCCCCCCTCAACTCCATCGCTGTTTCAAGCAGAATAAAAGCAAGTGCCCAGCGATACTCTTTGCTCTTTGATGCCAATAGTCCTAAGGAATATATTAGGTTATAAGTATTCTTAATGTTGGAGATGTATATTATTTTTCTTTAGTTTACATAAGTGGCTACGGGCTGCCTTAAACGTTAAATATGTATCCGTCTGTTTTATTTGCGTTTTAAGAATTTAACTTTGGTTTATAAAATTTATTAATTTTCCTGAATATTAAGATTTCTGAGTCGAAAATCTGTTGCGTAACTTGGTTAATATTCATAGTTTATTACGGCTTATATTGATATTTTCAGATTTCGCATATGTAAATCCTTTAATCCATCAGATCATTTTTAAGTTAGGTGTTTGAGTTTTGTCAGAGGGTTAGGTCAGGAAGCCTTAACGTGTAACTTTAATTAATTTTTTGGGCATGAACCAGTAAGTGTTAATGTTGAAGAGAAGGATTAGCCTAGTATACTATAACTTTTTGAAGCCTATTTATCAATGAATCAGGTGTTAGGCATTTGTATTCTATATTACACTAATTTAAGTGATAAATAATTTATATTATCATGTTGTGGATTACTGTCATTATCCCTAGTTTATTATTGAAGATTTCAATGCCATTATTTGAATTTACCACTTGCCCCTGGGTTTAATAATATATTAATTGGGAAGAAATTGATTTTGTTTATACATCATTCAAATTGCGCAGATATCGCATTATGAATATATCTTGGGATATTGTAAATTAAACTTTTGTCTGTATTAACAAACTAGCCAGGAGACCAATAGTGTTACAATTCATGTTTTGTTTAATTTCATATCTTTATTTAACTGAGGCACTTATTCCCTGATGTTGTTTAATATGTACGTCCCGACCACTGGGTTTGGTTTGAGTAGGAAAGTGATCATTAAAGATCCCTGTTGAATAACTCATATAATTTCCTTTGTACGACACTCGCTGTGGTGGTTTTCAAGAGAGTTACTCGTTTAATAGGGAAAGGTCTCAACCACTAGGGGGAGGGTTGAAAATAAAAATATTTGATTGGCTAGCTCAAATTCTGGCAAACATTTAATAGACTCTTTGGGAGTAGTTCCCCCATATCAGGACCCCTGGTTCTTTCACTCTGACGAAGCAAATGCCCAGTCTGTATGGATGAAGGAAGGAAATGGTCAAACAAACTAAATATTTAAATTGTTAAGAATAAAAAAAAATATCATTACTCTTTATATTTAAAAAAATTACAACTTTTGGAATTGCTGTACCTTCTCTGAAAGATAAAATTTAGGTGCAATGCAACATACAACCATATAATTTAGAAATGCTCCCATGCAATGCCTTGAAATTAGTTACATAGTATCATACATATTTGATTAACAACAAAAATAACATTCAAAATGGCTTTACCCGTTCTAAAGGACTGAGTCAAGACTACCAAAAACGAACATATTGATTTCCATATTTCCCCTTGCAACCACCATCAACTACCTATTCAATCCAATGATTATAACCCATTTATAATACAAAGAAAAGTTATTCAAATGGCTTTAACCGATCTGGAAGGTCAAGTATAAGTGCCCCACGACACACAATCTAGATAAAAATATATTTATATAATATATAGTAATAATGATGAAGAATATTGTTAATTGAAAAGAAGGGGAAATCTTAAAAAGGGCATATATCTATTTATTGACTTTAAGTCTGGTGACGTAATTAAAAAAGTGTATAAAATAGATGATAAATACATTTAACAACAAGAAAAAATTAATATCTCGGGGAAAAAATTAAAATAATAATAATAATGCATAAAATTGAACACGAGACTTTATCAGGACCTCTGGGTCATATTGGGGGAAAATATACCTTTACTGTACCTAGTCAACAATGGACTCACCTTCCGTACAACAATACTGGCTTCCAAGGTCAGCATCTCTGGGAACTGCTTGCAGGTGAGACATCGCTAAATATGTGGGTTTTTATAGCAAGAGTAACAAGGTGGATGATGGTGATAGTAATATAAATAAAATATCACAACGGATTTGACTTTGAAAAAGAAAATAGTTTTACTTCGATAAATAACTGTCAATCTAAAATTTTACCCTGCCTAACAGTCGTCTGCTAAATTATGCATTTAAAATACAATCCATAATTCAAATAACAGTTCGGTAAGTTGATGTATTAATATAAAAATCTAAAGTCAAATATTTTTGGATTATTAGTGAAATAATAATGAAACTATTATAATTTCTTGACACACCTAATTAATAGATGTCTTTTATTAGATTAATAGTTAAAATAAAGGTACAATGAGACGTAAGATCTTGCAGTCGTGTGGAAGGAGTGACTCTGACCAAAAGATTATTTCCAAAGTCATTGTTAAAAAAAAGTTATCTTGATGAAAAAAATTAGAAGAAAATATCACGAAGTCTTGAAATTGAAGTGGAAAAAGTTCATAAGAATATAACGTATGTGTAGTGAGGTCGAAGCTGTTTAGATTAAAACTAAAAAAAATAAAAAAAAATGTTGATATCACCTCAAAAGATCTTCGGGGAAGTCATCGTCGAAACTGTGAGTTGGTCCAAAACTCTAAAAGTCCAAGAATCGTCATTGCAGAGGTATACCAATGGTCTAAAGTTGTCGTATCTATGATAGTCATTTTGATGAACACTTGAAAGATTATTTTAAAAAATAACTGTTAAAATTTCAAATTTTGTTGCACTGAAAATAATGTGTGTCATCTTCTCTTTATCTCCAAGACGCCAGTCCAGCTTCTTTCTTTGTGTTCCCTCCTCTCAGCATTTCTTGTAGAGGCCCCAAAAATCTCGCGGATTTAAGTTCTAAATTTGAAATATATGTCTATAAATATGTGAAATAAAAGTAGAAACAAGCAATATTTGAAGGGAAGGAGGGAATGATAACTAAGATGCTTGATAAAATCTGAATCTTTAACTAAATGGATGCATAATCTGATAGCTGACAGTTTGACATATGATCATTGTTTGTAAATAAACTCAATTTCTTCTTTCTTTCCTCGCGGGCCTTTTAAAACTAAAATGTACGAGCAGTGGCGTATGCAGGATTCAAGTTTGGGTGGGGGCGGGCCTCAATATATGAAAGCCTATTTTTGAAAATATGTAAAACTGTATTTCTCAATTCTCAGCAATAATAATAGTTTTAAATTATTCATAATAATTATAAACCACTAACCAGTGATGTAGCTTGTAAGAGGAATACTAGGCATTTAGTTTGGTCATTACATTAGGTTGTATAACTGTATAAGGATAAAATAAAATATGGAGGCTAATACAATTTAGAATTATGTTTAATAATTCTTAACACATGGTAACAATTTACGATTTTTACAGCTATTCTTTAACTTTATAATTATAAATAGTTAAATAGTATTTAGCATAGTAGTAATTTTAAATAAAACTAATACAAATGAAAGAAATAGTGTTTAAATATTGATTATATTATCAACACTGGCATTAAAAGTCTTGGGAAACCATAGTGTCAAAAAAAATAAAAAATATCCTAAATAAGGTGAATAAAAACTATTAGCACAAGCCACAAAGTCACAAACCCTTAAGTGAAAGAGAATATTCTATTGCTTTGATTGTAGTGATTGATAATTTTTGAGATATTCACTTTTATGTTTCTATGTACAGTCATTAAAGCTTAAGACATTAGTCGGTCTTCACCTGTGCTGTTGCGCAGGTAAATCTTCAGTCTCTTCAAAGTCGAGAATGATCTTTCAACGAATGATGTAATCACTGGTATTATTGCCAAAATTGTTAATAGAATTGTCAGATTGGGAAACATTTCTCGATCTAAAATTTGTAATGTGTCGACAGCATTCTTTGGCTTTGGAGAGTCTGTAGCTTCCCAGTGTGATGCCCAAAGGCTCCATTCCGCTTCCAATATATCTCTGCTGGTGTTCTGCATATCATCCTTGTAAAACATCAAAGCCGGTAACAAGTCGCTAAACTTTTTGTTGACAGCGTTTACTGGGATTAAACAGTCAAGTTCTCTTAATAGATCCTTATCGTTTGAAAATCTCCCTTTCAATGAAGCTAATATCTCGTCCAAATAAGGATAGAACACAATCCGGCGGTACTATTAAAGATGTAGATATTACTTTAGGCTTTAAACTGACTTTCTCTACTTATAATTATAAATTAAAGTATTACAAAATCCTTTAAATCTTTAGGGTTCATGTTATATTATTTGGCCTCCACACTATAAAAAGTACTCCCAGTGGCTGGAAAAAGTACAATACAAGTTTATTAAATCATTTTCCTATAATAATCCAAATTTTATTCCTTTCTTAAATCTTGTAACCTGGTGAACATATGTTTATATAAACTTTCTTCACAAACTTATAAATGGACAAATATACTATGATGACCTACTAGAACACATTAAACTCTTACCGCCATCGAAACTTACAGGAAACACTAATATATTCTTCTGTGATGGAAAATCTACTAATTATATGAACAACTCGCCTTTGTTTCACATACATCGTACATACGAATTAATAAACTACCGTGACAATTATATTGACCTAATTGACAGCACAAAGGATGTATTAAAAAACAAATAACTAAATTACTTTCGAAAACCACCTCAAATTGCCTCTTTAAGTTGTATTTTATATTTTTAGTTAAGATGCCAATGTAGTTCTTTATTAATCCAGTGAACTACTGTAATTGGAAGTTGGTTTCCCAACCAATAACTGTTACAGTTCCTTAAAATGAAATAAATAAATGAAAAACTACTACACAAAGTTTGTCATTCAAACGAATTTATTTAAGTTTGAAGCTATCTTTTTTCATTTTAGCCATCGAACATTAACTTATATAATGTTCTGTGAAACAATTATATAAGCTAGTAACCTTTCTCAAATATATTGTAGTCTTGGCAGAATGTAAACAAAATAGGCTTTAGATACATATTTTAATATATCAAATATTGTAACCCCCCTTTTTATTATATCATAAATAAAAGTCAGGTTGATCACAAGAGGTTTTTTTTTCATTCCAACAAAAACAATCCTCGAAGAGAGAAAGCAAGACAAGCCCAGCGTTAGGCGCAGATGTCAATACAATAAGGCCTTAATTAACAATACTGAAATAAATGATTTGGGGCACGACCCCAAGCATTAAGATTACCACCTAAGGGACCCACAATATTAACATACATTTAAATTGACCTTTGTAAAAATATGTCGTGTATAATGATAATAGTTGTAGATAGAAACAATAACCTGCAGGCTAACAACAATAATAAAGATATAGACTAGTCGCCATCGGCGACTCTCCAATAACAAACGTAGATGGCAAAATGCCCTAGAAAAGTTTTTTTTAATACAGCCATTATAAGCCCAAAAAAAATAGAACCAAGATCCATTATTAAAAGGACATACAAAATCGAGTAACCTAACTGCTAACAAAACTAACAAACTAGGAGCGCGGGCTCGCAGCCCCAGATTTGACCAACTGTACTGATCGCCTCATAGAAAGGTAACCAGTAACACTTATTGATCTTAATGAAAAGTTTATATATATATATATATATATCCTCCTTAACTAATTTGGCCAAGACTGAAAGAGAGCATAAATAGATAATTAATCAAAACAAAAGAAGGTTAAGAGGGTTCCCCAAAACACGTGGTTTCCCACATGGTTATCTTTAAATCATAACCCAGTTACAAAAAGGACTTTATTATTTATTAAGAGAATAAAAAAGGCAATAAAACATTATAAAAGATGAATTTAAAATAAAAGAGAAAAGATTTACATTTACCACATTACCGATTTGTTTAAGGGAATAGTAAAAGATATCTCCAGTAGAAGAGCAGAGAAAACAAAATAAAAATTAATAAATACAAAGAAAATAGTCTTCAACTATTATACTTAATCCCCAGATTGGTTACATTTTAAATCGCGTGGTATATAGGATGCCGATTGATACAAAACCATAACATAAAAAAAACAGGTTTCATGGTTGACAAATTTTGCATTACATTTCTATACAACAAAAAACTACATAATAATCAAAACCTTTAAGGTCATAATTAGACAAAATAACTACACGGAAACTTTACCTCATAACCCCAAAACAAGAAATAAATAAAAAGGAAAAAGACTACATGTTAAATTTGAAACGATTCTTAAAAAAAAAAATGAAGTAAGAAAAACAAAATATATCTCACGCTAATTGAATCCAAACAGAGAATGAAGGAGAAAAAAGGTAATCTCCCTGAACAGGAAATCCTGATTTTAGGTGTGGCCAATCAGCGATAAGCTCGTAATATAAAAATAGGACCTATGGTATTTTAGTTGAAGACTTGACATTTTTAAAATACAAGATATAAAAAAATATTAAGGTAAAATTACATACATAAAAAAGGTACAAAAAGATTTAATTATTTAGCACATATTGAACTAATTGTTTATGAAAGATTAATAAAACTTTAGTTCCACTAATTCCCATCCAGATCGTCACCCGGAACTACTCCTAATTTAAAGTTTGTCCGCTAGATTCGTTACTCGCCACTATCAGGAGCTTCAAGGTCAATACAATTTAGGTCCGTTTATAATCAACAGAACACAACCAAGTACAGATATATAGAAATTTAATTCCCCAATAATGACAAGTAATACAATCATTCAACATGATCCTACTAAAGTACCCAAAGGGTACAATTTAACAATTATCCCGCTTATTAAAATGGTGGTGTTGAAAGTTTCAAATCCATCCGTGAAGCGGATTCGTTAGCCTATATAATAATTCCAACTGTGCTACCATGATCTTTACTAAAAATTCCGCAGCCTCAATTTAGAACAACGAAAGTTAAATCTTAAGCCAATATCGCCGAAACAGTAATTTAGAATCCATCATAAGCCAAACAGAATTTAGATATAAATAAACTAAATATAATCTGAAACTAAGTGTCTCACCTAGAGAATGCGGAGAAATGTGCCTCACGGCTGTAGAGTCCTGCCATTATATACACATAGGTTGAGTCACGTGTTCTCACAGCGTGGAAAGTAAGGCATGGAAAAGGGGGGAGGGGAGTGCATAGTTCTGTAATACTCTCACAAAGTCTGGGTATAATTCAAATCACGCTCTGTTCAATCGACCGTTGATACCACAATACTGTTGTCGGCGCACACGGATCTGCGCATGTCTACCATCTCTTGTTTCTCTTTGGGCGAGGCACACCTAGGGGTGGACGTCGAACCACGATCCCTCCGCTCAGTTGGAAACAAGCCAAATGGAGACAGAATTGGTGAGCCAAAACAATCCTTTTCCTTTCATGTTGTAACAAGGTTACAATATTTTATTCTTATTTGTGCAATATTACCATTAAAATTGAATTGTATAGCGCTTGATGTAAATGTGTATTCAGTCAAGTGGGGTATAATACTTCACCATTTAAAGAAAACTTCTATTCACAAGACACACGTTTTTTCATAAGAACAATGAAAGAACCTACTAAACCTGTCACCGCGCTAGCAAGCAAAATACAAGCTTTAGTGTCACGATTTGCTCAGTTGAAAGGGTTATGTTTATGTCAATTTAATATAGTATAGAGATCACTGGTCATATTATAGAAACCATTGATCTGTATGACATAATATATAACTGGATGGACATCTGTGGCTGTAATGTTCGAACAGTCGTTTGCATATAATTGTGTAAGAGACAAGGAAATTTTTTGATATCGCTTTCTCTCTTACCCCATACAAGGAATTGTAGCATTTTGACACCGTTCATTAATTTGATTAAGGCCCAAACTTACAATGTTATGTTAAAATCCTCGTAACTTAACCGTTCGTAAAGTCTAATCATTGGTTACTTTGTGTTGCGTTTTACATTACTATTTTGATGTGATCGTCAAGTTACGGACGAGTGCTTTCCATTAGTTCTTATCATTATGCTTCTCTGAGCACTAGATTTGTTACAAAGCTTTTGATTGGCTTAATTTTAACCAATATATTGTAAGTAACTATTTAAATGTCTGTGAAGTTATGGAGTTTTCAGGAAAAATGAAAGTATAATGCATGTTTATGTTGTTGTTTATAACGTCATGTTATTCAATAATCATATTCATACATATAAGTTTATAATATTATAATGCTTTTCTCTATGCAAATAAATATGGGTACACCTACACTGTTTATTTTAAACAGGCGTGTATTTTAACGCTATTTTTCAAGCTTCAAAATAATTAAATATTTAAACAGTAGAGTCATAGTCAATTTTTAAACACACAATTTAAAATAAAAATAAAAACCACCCTTAATTAACCATAGACGTGTACTGGAGGGGAGAAAGTGAAGAAAAGACACATTACATATTAACCATTCAAGCCTTCACATAATAACTTACAAGGCGATAAAAAAAAATAGGCAGGCCTACAGCTATTATAATTACTAATAACCACTCGGAATCACAAAGTGAAACAATTTGAAAGCGTTTACATATTTTGAATAATAAAGAAGAGCCTGTAGGGCTAAGCCAAAATAGTTATGATAAAAGTCGGTATCAGGAATTAAAAACCACTGCCCCGCGTCGTATGACTACTTACAAATCAACCTATAAAAACTTGCCCAAAAGAAACGTTGGCATCCCAAATACAACAGCTATATTAAATAGAAGGAATAAATTCCGCATAACTATTTTGTAGCATTTTCTACAATTAAAGAAGAAACAAGGCGAAGGGAAATGAACTACTTAACCCATTTCACCGTTCCAGCACACCATGACTACGGTTCAGAGACACAACAAATACACATCCGAGCAAGACCACGGTGCGGGAAGAACTGACCAAGCCTACCCAGGTTTGAGCAACGGACATTAGAGGACATGAGATAGTGGAACTTTCCAAAGAGTTTAAGACAGGAAAGAAAGGAAGTAATGCCAGTTCCAGTCAATAGGAGAATATTCTCGAACCTTGGTGTTTGTACTCAGAGCATGTTGTTACGTTTATTCCCCCCTTTTGTGATCCAAATACGTTCCCCCCAACGTGTTACTTACCTCATGAGCTTTAGTATGTTATGTTGGCCAATAGATGTCGTAAGAACGAATAAATTAAATTTGTTAATTTTTTTTTTTTTAGACTTACTAGCCGACGATTTCTGGTCATTCATCATAAACTCTGCTTCAAAATATCAGTGAAGAATGACCCGGGGTACGGGACGATTCCTGGATAGCTCAGTGGTTAGAGAATAGGTGTAGTAAGCCAAAGGTCCTGGGTTTAATTCCCGGTTCCGGATGTCATTTCTCAATTTTCCGAAACTTACTAGTGTTTAATAAGATATATATTAACCTTGAAAAGATATTTTATATAAAACTAATATACCAATATTTGAACTTTAAAATGTTGTCATTGTTCGCATATTATAATTTTTTCTTTATACCATCATATATATCATCTTTAAAATAAACCACCTAAATCGATTTCTAGCCTTTTTCGTGATTAGTATGAGTTATGAGTACCTTTAATATTATTTTTTTAACGAATTTATTTATTGTTTATTTTGTAAATACTATCAGGTTTACATAATGAGGGCACGAGGACGACAGTCAGTTTATTATTTCCACGACTAGGTTAGTTGCGTGCACTGAGATACAGTTGTCTCTTCTCAGATGAGGAAAAAAAATGCACTCAAACGACTTATTCTTATTGTGTTAATACTTTCTTTTTTTCTATTTGAGCCTTCTGTTTTGTTGGATTGGTCAAGGAGGTTACAGTTTTATTATCATTTGGGTGTTAAACTGGGAGTAATTCTTTATTATAAAAAAGAATTTAAATGATCGAGATTGAAGACGAGTCGCTTAGATGGTAGGTTTACGCCGTACCATATACACCAAGGAGATATACAGAAATTACTTGAAAGTAGACTTATAGCACCGCAAACCAGTGATTAAGTAATCATTGGTGAAACATATATTTAATTACAAGTGGACAATATTTAAACTGAGAGAACCCATAAATAACTGTCCAAAGCTTTCCAAAGATAATAATGTAACCTCACTTGAATAATAACAATTATCATAAAACAATATGGCGGAATGTTTGGAAGTTAATGGGCTCGTTAATATACTAACCAGAGGGGAGACCTCACGTTAACTTTACGAGCACTTTAACGAGGACGCCAGCTCTAACTGAACATACGGGGCCACGGCCACTACTATGGATTATAAAATCCATAGTAGTGGCCGTTATCACTTAACATCATGTTTAACCCTAACAAATAGAATGACATGACATTGTAAGATTGGGCCTAAATAAATGAGATACATCAATGTGTGATTAGTTTAATGAAAAAAAATGTTTTAGTAAAAGCTTTGAAGAGCATAACAAAGGTCAAGATTGATGAATGTTTTCTCTAAATAAATCGATGTATGCCAATATATACGATTATTTTGAAGGAAGTTCGATTGGAAGGCTTTATTGTACTAGAATTCTACCCTATAGTAGTGTTTATGTAGGATAAAAGACCTTCAAGAATTGAATTTTTACTTCCATTCTAAATGGTCGTTTATCCTACCAAAATACATAAATGAAATAAAGCCGTACAGATTGGGGATTCTTAATTTCTTACTCAAATCAGGGTTTAGTAGATACCGTACTTTCTAAAAGCCAATAACCTGAATTATCATTTGAACGTAAAACTTCTACACAAAGTACGTCATTCAAACAAATGTAATATAGTTTTTAGCTAACTGGTTTAACTATATTTATCAAATTTTCAACATAAAATGGTTTCTGAAAGCAATATAAGATTAAAGCCAACTTTAAAAAAAAATGGTAATAATACTTTCTACAAGCCTCTAACCTAGCTGATCGTTTGAACCTTTTGCAACTGCATAAAGTTTGTCAAATGTAAACAAGTTATAAGATACGTTATTCATTATATTTAACGAACTTTCAATATAATATCCTTTCTGAAACCAATATACAAGCTATTAGCCAACTTTAAATATAAGTGTAGTCTTGGCAGACTGTAAACAACGTGGATGATAACTACATATTAAAATATAGGTACTTAAGATTGTATTCGTACTTGCACTGTATTACCTGTAAAACTGAATTTTATATCCTTTAATGTAATTGATTCTTCAGGCAAGTGTGGTGTTCATTATTTTGAGTATTTTCAAACAATAACTCTTTTATTCATGTTTTCCCATATGAACATTGAAAGAAACCGTTTAATATCCCCCCCCCCCCC
>CABFVX010002900.1:3966-29582 GCA_902151425.1 Timema shepardi | reverse complement strand
CCCCCAACACACACACAATGTAGCAGACGATAAACTTGAGCGTCATGCTTTGTATCTTGGCAATGCGAGTATGTTTATGACCATTATAATATAGAAATATAGATATCATTGATGGATACTAATGGATTATAACCACAGTATAATATATACTAGACTGTGTTATAACTGTCAAACTCATCTTATTTCAGATATCACCAATGTTCTAAAGTTAAAATTACCTAAGGAAATAGTAGCTGGACAATGATTTATCTTAATTTTACAACTTGTTCAATGTGTTGGGGTAGTAGTTAAATTGAACACAAAAAAATACTTAGTGATGAGAGTAATATTTAATAAATAATTAATTTAATATTACGAGTCACCGAATCAATATTTTGATTCCTTGAACTAGCGTTTCAAGTCAGCGCCATTTTCTAATATTTACTCTCTCTCTCTGGTCTCAAGTTAAAGCCTTCAATATATGATTAAATTTGTTACTGTATCAAAAGTTTTATTTGTGGGTTTCATAATACAATTTTGATACTTGGGTGAGTACATATTTTATAAATATACTGCTTTGCGTTGAAAATTATCTATAAATTAAGATCTTATATCAATTCATCTCGTTGTAATTGAATTTTACCGGCTTGATAAACTACAATGGCGGTTCTGTCAAATTGCTATCACCCCCAAATGAATATTTAACTTGTACTTCAAAAAATTATGAGATTTTTTCCTAAATGTATGTACTCTCGACAATGTGATATTTACATAAATATTTGGTACTTGTTTTGTAAAGCTTAGGATGTATTCGTATTGATCCTTAGGTGGGTTCTGGTAAAATTTCCTCGCCGAGTATAGGTTCAAAGCCCTCCTTCCCATTTACTTCTTAAAAAATTCTATTAATGGGAAATGAAGTGAATAGGGACTGGTAGTTTGTTTTATTCTAATAATTAATATTAATGACTAAATCTATATTTTGTTGTAATATAAAAATGACGGTTAAACGCTACATCAAGGATTCGTGAGTAGACCTAAAACAAGCAATATAATTTTGAAAATAAAATAAAATTCAAACAGCATTCGGCCCGTCAGGTTCAATTTGATCTATAGCTTGGTAAACTCTTAATACAATTTCACTTAATATTGTCACCAGGTAACTTACTATAACCCACTTCGGTGGCCGCATGGTTTAAGGTATTATTATCGCAATAAATTAGACTGGTAATAACGGGAATATTACGGTTCTAATACCTGTCCGGTGTACTGATAGTGATTTTCCCTAAATAGTTGTCCACTCTCCTTTCATGCGAATGCAGGTACACTTCTACTAAATTCAACCTTCCTTGTAACACATTAGTTTAGGCTAATTAGTATATGATACATAAGCACCTCACAATATAGCCAAGATTACCTATATTGTATATTTCCCTTAAGATACTGAATCATTAAAAATGTAACCTAATACTATAATCAAGGACACAATGAATCCAATAATACTATAACAAATATGATTTGAAATTATTTTAGTTTTACAACATTTAAACAACTCAAAATATGTTATTTTGTGAATATTAACTGAGATTCTACCTTATTAGCAAATGGAATAGTGTTAAGGTTAGATCTAGTCAGCCGAGTAATTATTTTAATGAAGATTAGGTTATACTAGGTTTGACTTCTTGGAGCTGAATTTGGAGTTGAGTTTGTCTGCTATACTGTTTTCAGTTCACTTCAGTTCTAATATAACCTGGTGTGAGTTTGCTGGATGTAAAATTGTTAGTGGATGTGCAAGTGTGTTTTAGTTTAAATAGGAAATGACTAGTTAACCATTTATAAGAATATAGTCTTTTATGAAAGAGAATGAAATGTGATCACTGCAGAAGATTATTGTGTATTAATCAACTATATAATATACATAAAGCTCTAGCCATGTCATTTTACAGATTTTTAAAGGATATCGGTTCCTGTTTCATTTAGATGAGTATGGTTTTGGATTATTCACTATTTCAAAATATGTTTTAATAATCTTAAATTTTATATAGGTATCATTGGATTCCCCGCATTTTTTTAGTGTACCGTATTACTAATATGAAATTTGTTATTTTCGGGTTTATTCCAGAGAAAAAATTGGTATGGTTCTTAGGTCTCGTCTCCAAAAATAAATTTAAATCTCTAAAAGCAAGTATGATGGTAGGTAATTAACTGTAGGTGTGTTAAAAATGGGAATAGCTGAGCTAACATTTCATCCTTTCTAGAAACAAATGAGAGTTTGTTTCCTTCATAATTAGCTTCTACATATTTTTCTCTATAAGATTAAAGTGGAACATATACTATAGCTGCGTTAAAATATAGGGTACCATAAGTTATACCAATAAACCTATTTAACATATTATAATGAATGCAGGGATTTAAACAACTTTACTCTACCAAGAGTCTAAACTAAAAACTTTTTTACATTTTCATACATTTAATTTGCAAATGTCAGCCTTGGTGGTCTTGAATAAAAGTGCTCGCCTCAGGATCCGATTTTTGTAAGTCCAAACCCAGTTGCGGGTTTATGGATTTGTATTGAGCATTGACATTCCATAGCACAACCTTTCTTCGGAGAGTAAGTTTTCTTTCAGTCTCTTGTTGAGTTTGGGATGTATAAAAACCCTATGTGAAAATAATTTTTCCTGCGAAATGGGTAGTCCCCTTTGCTCTTGCTCAGAGAAATTCTCATGGGCTAATATACTCAGTCATTTCAGAAAGTGAACCTTAAATAACTAACCTCATATAAATTAAAAATAAAAATTAACTCTCAAAAAATTAAATTATAAATATTATTTGTAGCCTCTGTGACTACCTTCTTTCCCCATAACTTACTGAGCCATATAATCAAATAACAGACTATGTTATGGTATTGAAATATGCTTAAAAAGTCTTATTTTTTTCAATACAATAAGGAAATTCTAAAAACAACAAAAAAAAGCCTTCAACTTAAATATCCGTAAGGTTTGCATTAAACACAGTTCAACTGTTCCCAGACTAAAGTGTCTATTATATTCTTGTCATTTTCGGCAACAGCCATTTTATTATTATTATTATTATTAGCACCACGTCTTACTACTCGTTCGGGTTATACGCACTTACGCTAATGTGTAATGGTAGGGTGATTGTGAGATGAAATGAAGGACCTACAGTTTAACGTGGAATCCGAACCACGGTGGAGGCCTGGCATTCCTCACATTCACAAGATGTCTTATCAGAGGTGAAGGAAGGGTTTGGTAATCAGATAAATCTTTGCCGGGACCGAGGATTGAACCCCGGCCGCCAGCATAGAAGTCTGACACCTTACCCCTAGACCGCCATGTCACCGACAACAGCCATTTTAAAATTACTGATGAGAGCTGGCATTGGTAGTCTGCCATTTAAATTATACCTAATGCTCCTAATAATAATAGCCTATTTTTATATTTGTATTATTGGACAGTCTCAATAAATTAGTACTTTTGAAAAATTGATCCGCTTTGTGAAAAGATCTGCAATTAGGCCTAAATTTAGAGCCAGGCGCTAGAAAAAAAAATTGTCCAAATTAGTGAAAAATACTTGTTGCTGGCCATGACGATGTAATTACATTTTTCAACAATATACTTAATTAAAACATTTTTATTTATTCCATATAAATTTCAAATTTAAACATTAATGCATTAGATTATGGTGGGCAGTATATGGATTGTGGATGGAAGAATCTAAAACTATGTTCAGGCTATTGAATGGCAAACCTAATGGAAAGAGACCATTGGGGAAATCTAGACGCAGATATGAGTGTCACATTAGAATGGACCTGAAAAAGATAAGGTGTAATGGAGTGAACTAATTAATTAAATAAATCAGGGGCATAATCAATCTAGGACATAGGCCCTAAGTCTTGTTTCATTGTTGAAGGTTACTTACCTTAAACCCTCATGCTAACCCTTTATCTAGACCTATTGTTGCTTTCACAATTTATTTTAGATTGATAAAATGCTTATTTAAATTGAAACCCGCTTCGGTGGCGTTACTCTCGCAATAGACTAGATTGTCGATGGCAGAGAAGAGATCAAGGTTTGAATCTTGGTTGGGTGTAGGCCTACTGAGGGCTGTTTTTCGAAAATAGTTTTCCCCTCTCCCTCCACTCAAATGCCGGTACACTTCCTTTAAATATAGCTTTCCTCATCTCTAAAACTATTACCATAATTAGTATATAAGCTAAAATTAAAACAAATTAAATTGAAATCTTAGTTTTTCCTATGAGGGTGATCCCAAAAGTAAGGTCTCTTATTTTTTTATTAATTAAAAAAATTATTTGCAATAATCTTTACATTTTTTTAAAAGTTTGAACAATTACCTATTTTTCTACATAATCCCCATTTCGGTCATGCATTTTTGTAGACGCTTTGGCAGCTTTTGTATTCCCATGTCATACTAGCTCGCCGCCATGTCCTTGAGGAATCGTTGAACCTCTTCTTTCACCTCGTCGTTGGAGCTGAATCACTGTCCTGCCAAATGTTCTTTTACCTTAGGGAACAGGTGATAGTCGCTGGGTGCCAAGTCCGGACTAGAGGGCGGGTGGGTATCTGATGATGTCCCATCCAAACTTTTGCAGAAGCTCGACAGTTTGACGAGCGATGTGTGGGCGAGCGTTGTCATGGAGAATGCTTATGCCCTTGCTCAACATTCCTCTTCTCTGCTTCTGAATTGCCGGTCTAAGTTTTTTCAGAGTTTCAGAATACCGATCAGCGTTTATTGTGGTCCCAGCAGCCATAAAGTCAACCAACAATACTCCCTTTGAATCCCAAATTACGGTTGTCATAATTTTACCGGCAGACTGTGTTTGTTTGAATATTTTCGGCTTCGGAGAAGAGGAATGCTGCCACTCTCGCGATTGTTGTTTCATCTCTGAGGTGAAGTGAAATGCCCAGGTTTCATCTCCTGTGACAATAGAGTTCAAAAAGTCTTCATTGTCTGCATAATGGCGAAGAAACTCTCGGGAAGAATCAACACGTTGTCGCTTGTGATCTTCTGTCAGCACTCGTAGAACCCATCGAGCGCAAACCTTCCAATATTGCAACTTTTCGGTTAAAATCTTGTGTATGGTGCTTCGGGACACCTCAGGGACCAAAATGCAAAGATCATCCAGAGTGATTTGTCGATCTTCACACAGGCTATCCTAGATCTTCTCAACTGTCTCGTCGGAAATTGACGGTCTTCTACTCCTTTGTTCATCATGAATTTCATTACGACCGGCTATAAACTCCCTACACCATTTGCGAACATTTTTGATGTCCATGCACGACTCGCCATACACTTCGATCAACTGGCAATGCATTTCAACAGATGTAATGCCTTACATAGTCAAAAACCGAATAACAGCGCGAATTTCACACTTGGCAGCAAAGTTCAACGGGATCTCCATTCTCAATGGCTGCCAGGACCAGACTGAGCGTCATGGAGAGGCGCGAGCATGCTCGGGTAGAGGTGGGGGAACTCCCAATCACAACAGATATTCAACAGCCGCCAAAACAGTTTCGTCACGCCCCCAGCACCTTGGAGACCTTACTTTTAGGGATCACCCTTGTAAAGTAGTTTTGAGAGAAATGTTTTCACTTCTTGAATTCCAATTTAATTAGTTCAATTTAAGACATACTAAGTGAAGTTCAAAACANCTTGTTAAATCCATTCCGTTGAAGAGTAAATTTTCATTTTAAAATAACATAAATTATCAAATTAATAACTATATTGAATGCTATAAGGTGACTATATTGATTTATGTGATAAATTTGTGTACAGGTTAGTGTTCCATTATGGGGGACGCGGCCACTAATGTGGTCACAGAGATCCAACAAGAGGCGATGGAAGTAGACGGAGATTCTGTTGAGAAGGCAGAAGATAGTACTCTAAATGACAGTGGAAATGTGCTCTCTGTTAATGGGGAAGAAAGTACAGAGCAAAGCACACCCAAATTTGGTACTTATCAAGTTAAAGTCGTTGGACTTCCAAAATATTATTCTATCGGGGTAAGTTTAACATATGTAATACAGGAATATTTACTTTGTTGGGATATTTTAATATGACTGGGGGTTTTCATAATGGCTGTGTAGTCAGTATGCCAAGCCTAAGTCAAATTCCTCTATTTTTCCACTTTTCAACTTTGACTCTCATAAATTTCAAATGTAGATTAAATTTAAAAAACAAATTTCCTGCATTAAATGGTAGTACAAAGCATTTAATCAGGCTACTTAGGTCCATAAAACATAAAATAAGTATATTGTTTTAGTTGAAATTGCCACAGTTCCTCTGAGACTAATTTGTCGAGTCCCTGGGGCATTAACTCATCACCTTTCCTTAAATTTGAGCCTGTGTAGATTGTTATAATATTAAGAGTTTTTATTTTGAAGTCAAAGTCAGTAGCCCCTACATTTTTACTACACCCAAAATTGCTTCGAACTCTTAACTCTACAACTCTAATTTTTATTCTTATTTGATTTCTTTCATTTTTAATTGGTTTCTTAGGAATTCAAAAGGATGGTTAAGGTAGATCTAGGTCTTGCGCTTAGCTATGTTCGTGCACCAAAAAAGGGAACTCCTTTGTTGCATTTGGCATTTTACACATCAGAAGAGCAACACAAAGCGGTGAATGTGCTGCATAACCTGTCGTGGAAAAAGAAGGTCCTTAATTGTTCTGTAAGTTGATTCCTTTAATGTAGTCGAATGTTTGTCTCCATGTTTAATAAATAAATAAAATGATTACAGTTTTTATCACTGTAAGTATGTTTACTATCTCAGCTTATTAATCAAAATTTGTTTTTGCACTTTTGATTGGGCTGTGAGTCTTAGTTCTTGAAGTATTTCGCAAGTAGGGAAGTTAAGGACAGGGCACATTAGCAGTCTAAGTTCACTGACAAAAGGAATGTATCTGTCATAAGACAGAACACCCAATAATAATACATTTGGCTGAGAAAATTATAAATTGAAAAACAAAACTCATCCAGGGAAAGGTGTAAAAGAAACTTGTATAAATGTGTAACTTACTTTGTATTATTGTTATTTAAAAGGAGTCAAATAACGCTACTTGTATTTTAATCTTATAAAAATATTTACCATGATGTGTCTTAATTTGGTAAGTAATTTTGTTATATGTTAATTCAGCTTTTACCTACGGATGCTCAGAAACGTAAACCAGAAGACAGTGATGGTGAGGATAGTGAAGCTAAGAAAGCAAGGCTAGATCTAACTGTGGAGGAACGTGTTCAAAAGCTCACAATTCCTTATCATAACATGCCATATGAAGAACAGGTAGGTTATGTAGAATTTTAAGGGGGTAGCTTTGAAATAGAAACAGCATTTTTTAGTCAGGATTTCTATATGCCTGAAAATTAATTTTAATATTGCCTAAATTTAAATTCACTTAGCCATAGTTAAAATTTACCTCTACATAATTATTGATTAATTTCTCAAAACATTATACAGGGTGATTCGTAAATTTGTTTACAATAAAGTGGTATAGTTAAATCTACACTGAAAAAGAAACTAAATGTCTCATAACATATTGCCGGGACCATTTCGTTATCAAGATATGGCCATATTTCTGGGTAGCATCGCGAATGCATCTTTCAGAGTACTGGAGATATGGAACGTCACACTCAGTTAGGTACTTGCTGTGATTTAAAGTGGTCATTAAGTTGGGGTACCAATACACAACTGAGGAACTGACCAATAAGGTGAGAAATGAGTAATGACAGAATTCTGATGCTGCTACTTGTACACATGCTGCATATTTTCCTGTCAAATGACACCTAAATCCAAGGACATTTGTGGCACTGTATTGTGATCTCCTGAAGGAAACCATTTGCTTTGCACCTGTGGTGGTCAACACCGGTAAGTCATGATGTCGCAGGATTATTGTGCTGGGAAAGGCAATTCTGCATTTTGTAGAATGCCCATCGGATTCAAATACATGGTGATTAGAAGTATGTCGTCACCTGTTAACAGGTGTCTGTGTGAATAAAAGTATATGACCAATTACTGTACCACTTGTATTTTCAATTTGTGAAGAAGTTGAATCCAACTCTTGATTTTGAATGCCGTATGACATTCTGCGAGTAGATACTGCGCCACCACACGACATATCCACATTCTCAGTATTGTACTGGCAATGGATGAAGCAACATTTCCCAAAAATGGCATTGTCAATCTTTTCAACCAGCACATTTGGGCAGACACAAATCCAAATTCTGTCCTGGAGATCCACTCGCCATATTAATTCTCCTTCAACACTTGGGTAGGATTTGTGGGTTATAGTCTACTTGGACCCTATAATAATAATAATACTTAGCACCGCGTTTTATACTCGTTCTGGTTGTACACTTATGGATCCTATAAAATGCCTGTACGGCTACGAGGTGAAAACTACTTACACTTTCTGCAGATCGTTCTCCTTTAACTACTGGAAGACATTCCACTGGCAACGCGGTTTAACATGTGGTTGCTACAGGATGGAGCACTTACAAATTACAACCGTGCAGTGAGACTCAATAATTTGGACGAATACTATCCTCGGCGATGGATTGGACGCAACAGGCCTGTTGCATGGCTGGCGCAATCTCCCGATATACCTTGCTACTTCTGGTTGTGGGGCCACATGAAGGGAATTTTGTTCTCCCAATGACACAGCATAAAAGAGCATCTTTGGAATGCATTTATGTCAGCTGGAAATGCGGTCCTAGATATGTTGCACATCTTCCAATGAACACGACAGTCATGGTGCAGGAGGGCTGACTTGTGTTGTGAGTGCAACATGTTAAACACTTTGAACATCTCTTAGTAACATGAAATGTTCCACTACTCAGTTTAATGAAAAACTCTACGACATAATGAAAGTCTCTGTCTGACCTGTCCCTATCAATCTCTCAATAAAGAAGCAGTCCTGGCAATATGTTGTAAGAAGACTTTTAGTTTCTTTTTCAGTGTAGATTCCACTACACCATTTCATTATATACAATTACGAATCTCCCTGTATTAATCAAAATAATCATGAACACTAAAACCTTAAAAATGACGAACTAAAGTGAAATTGTGTCTAAGAGAGTCGATAAAAAAGGCCTTACTAGATATTCATTATTTATAATAGCCGCTATGTTAGGGGGGTGTTTGGTCTTTAGAATTCTACTCATTTTACCGCGTGTCTGGGCTACTCACACAAATTTAAAAATACATGTTACTAACCTTAAGACTTATATTAAATTAATGTAGATTTGACTTACGAAATAAATACAAATTAATTTTTTTCTATAAAGAATGAACATTTTGCTACCTAACAGTAAAAATACAAATTATAAAGAAATAAATAATGAACACCTCGGTACACAACAGTAAAGTCAATCTAAATTCACGCATTGTTGAGTATTTCTTGAGAATTCTTATAATGTTATTTTGATGTTTATTAATATCCTAGAAACCCATTTCAATGGTGGCGTGGTCTAACAAGCCACTTTCGCATTAGACTGAGCTGCCAATGATGGAGTAGATTGGGACTCAAATCCAGGTTGGGTGTACTGAGGGTGTTTTTTCTATGTATGGATGGACTTAACTAAAATGCTAGTAATTTAAGAATGAGGAAGATTAATAATTTAGAGGAAACAATCCACATTGTGAGGAATATTGGGAAACCGTTAAGGAAAAACCACTCTCACAATTCATATATATATTTAAATATTAAATTTCCCCTAAGCTGTCTTGGCGTACCCCCAGGGGTATATGTACACCAGGTTGGATACCACTGCCTTAGACCACGATTAAAACCTTGATCTCCATGTTATCGGCATTCCACTCTTTTACAAAAGGGACATCTTATAGCAGGCGACCACCGAAGTTGGTAGTACCATTGTTATTAATTTGCTATTTTTAAAGTAAAACTTGTTTTTAAGCTTTGTTCTCATAAACCATAGTTAATAAATAATCAAACATGTATAATATATTCATAAATTATAATAGTTATGCATTAATAAATACAAATATACAATAAAAAAGTTGGGCTCGATGAGCTTCCTCCTAAGTAAAACCTGGGACAAAATATAACATAGAATTGCTGGGGTTAGTAGAACAAGAGATAAGCATCTGACTTAGCTGAGCAAAACTGGAGCAGGAATTGCTTGGACAAAATAGTAACAGACACATTTAATTTGACTAAGTAAGAATGTTTGTGACACTAACTCAAGATAAAGAATAGCAGACAAGGGTGGTTTTGAAAATAACACCTAGATATAAAAAGGAAAAATGTGAGAAAACTTGTTTTGTTTCAACAATGCCCACTTTAGCATTTCTACAGTTGAGTATGTAAGTTTTCCTCCCTTTTAACCATTATTTACGGCAGGTCTATTCTTAAGTCCTATGGATTTAAAATTCTCCTTCCTAAATAATAATAATATTTAGCACCGCGTCTTACTACCCGTTCGGGTTATACGCTTTAAGTACTATTTACTCTAATGGATTAGGAATTGGGAAGGTTGTATTAGAGGAAGTGAACCCGCATTTGCGTGGAGGGAGAGTGGAAAACCATTTAGGAAAAACCACCCCCAGTTCACCCGACTGAGATTCAAACCTCGATCTCCCCGTCCTCAGCAGTCGAGCTCAACACGACAAGCGCGTTAGCCAACTACACCACTGAGGCGGGTCTTCCTAAATAATTTTATTAAATAATTACATATTGAAATACATTAATGTAGAGAATAAATTAATCTAAGGTAACCTTATTGCAGTTGAAGAAGAAGACGGGAGAGTTGAAAGAAATGATGGTCCGTCTGGGTGAACTGTTGGTTCGTCGCAACCCTGCCATAGCTGGTTATATGGAACAGCAGAAGGAGAAACATGATGGCTTACCTATCCAGTTGGATGAAATAAAGCCTTCCCCTGTCATTGAGGCATATCGCAACAAATGTGAATTTAGAGTTGGTGAGTGAAAAATTTAGCGATATTCTATTGTTGCTACTGGACCAGCCCTTGGTTTGAATACTGCCCAATTGTTAAAAGCAGCGTCAAAATTAATATAGGCCCTCAAATTGAAAAATTGAAGAAACAAAAATCGCTTTTCACATGCCCCACCTAAAATTAGGCTCATAATTGATCCAAGTCTTACCTTACTACCTTTTTGAAAAAATATATAATGATAAATAAATATCTTTGGTGGGTGTATTTTACAACTGTATGGTTATTAAAATCCAAAATAAAACCTGTAAAAGTATTTTATACCCTAGGAGGGTTATGTGAATTTATGGTAAAATTACAAAAAAATAGTTTGTAAGAAAGAAATTTCGAAGCTTAAATTGAAATTACTTATTTTATTTTGATTGGCTTACTAAACCAAAAGTTGTGTGTTGCCTATTAATTGTCACTGTTGTGTGTTTGCCTGCCTGAAACCGGAGCCCAATGGTTTGGTTATCGGACATGCAGTAGCCTCTCTAACTCTTGAACTTATTTGCTCCACGTGCTTGCTTACACTGTCACGGTTTAGGACTTAACCCTGACACACAAGAGCGCACTGTGGGTGTCCGTCTGGAGAGCTACAAGGACTTCACAATCGGGGTTGGGCCAGCCACCTCACTTATACATTTGCCCGAACAAATGCGAGAGGCTGTTAAGGTAGGCATTATACCACAGCCACGATTGTTGATGTTGCTGGCTATAGCTTTCGAAATGACGGGGGGTTAAAAAAAATTAAATTCGCTTTGTGTTCGTAACACTATATCTTTTTTTAAATGTAAATACGCTTTAACGCCCAGTGCTGGCCATGGGCTTATAAATAAATAATTCTCTTCCAACTAAATATTGGAGTGCTCTTGATTAAAATATATGTATCATTAGCAACAGTACAAATTTCCATAAGGCCAATCAATACTGATGTAGCCAGTTGATTTTGTCAGTATGGGAATGATTTTATTCCAATATTATATTGCAAAGGCAGGGTTTGCAAAAGTCTGATCCTTTTCTAAATAAACGCAACCTACTTGGGTTTTGTGGGCTCTTTAAAAATATATACAGATCTTTTTTTTACTCTGCCTTATGTTTTATTTTTCAACTACTACGAAAACTAGTTAAAAAGTGACATTATCTTGTATTGAAATTGATAATTCACTAAATAAAAGCTTGATTATGCTAATAGCAGAATTATAGCAAGCCTAAATAACACCCTTTTTAAAAAACAATAACTTTGATTTCTGTCTAATAAAGAGTGTTGATTTTTCAAAACTTGGAATCATATTTTTCAACCATAAACACTGGTAATACACTTGATCAAATGATCAACAACCTATTTATTTTGAAGCGAATGTGGGGCTTATATTTAACTTAGCTTTCACGTGATTTATGATAAGTAATATAAAACACATTATATTATACTTCAATTATTTTCGTGCCATCTCTAGCCAGGATTCAAACATTATACCAGAAGAGAAGTAATAATAGGGTCACAACCAATTAAGAACTTTCATTTCAGAAGCAAAGAATATTATCTAGGGACAGGATATTATATTCTCCCATAATTTTGGGAATACAGTAAGGTTGCGTTCACTTTGGATGGAAGCTTGTGTGAGTATTAGGGTGCACAAGCATCTTGCACATGCTTGAAGGGGTCACACTGAGGGCAACTAACCACTTTTAGTTGAGCTGTCAAGATGGAGTCATCAGACAAGGACAGTTTGTGATGGTTAAGGCTCAGTTTTGTATGACCTTAAAAATAGTGAAATATACATTCAAATATGCCCTTAAAAATACCAATACATGACATGACCTAACAGTTAACAAATAAGCCCTAAAAATCTATGTTAATGTGTCTCAAATCAAGGAAGTAACTAACTACCAGTAAAAGAAACTAGCCGACAAATCTTTAATTATTCATTACCTTCACTTCACATACATTACAGAACAATATTGATCCATCAATACTAAAATAATATGTTAGCTGTCACAAGGAGAAACAAGATTAAGAATGAAGTAATCAGGGAAAGAGTGAGGCTGTAGGGAGTACATGAGATAGTAAAGGAAGCAAAACTGAGTTGATATGGGCATGTAATGAGGATGGAAAAAGAGAAGATGCAAACGAGCTGTTTTTTTGTGGTAATGAATTTAGGGAAAAGACCGCAAGGGAAGCGCAGCTAACAAAAAAAAACTTAGTGATAATGGTGTAAGAATAGGGGAAGATGGAGGTATTTTACTAAACTGACCCGGCCGCAGGCTAGAAACTGATAATGATAATGATAATATCTCAATCTCTGTTTGGTAATAACATTGTATTGAGTTATGTATAAACTAGATATGGGATCATTAAATTCTCAAATTTTTTTTAAATGTAAGGCTATATGAGATTTAAACGATTTGAGAAAGTATCAATAAAGTTTTTTTCTCTTGTTGATTTATTAATTTATTTTTGTAAATTTTGAATCAAATTTTCTTTAAAGCTCTTACACAACTGTTTGGTGAGTTAGCCCAAAACTTTTTAGGATAGTCTTGGTTAGACTTTAAAGTTTTTACACATTATTTTTCATAATAAGAAAGACATAACACAAAAGGTACATCTTCCATAAATGACAAAATTTACCTCAAAAAGTTAAAATAGGCTTTCCTTTAAAGGACTGCTTATTGAATTCACATCCACTGTTAATATCCTGTATTTGTCCTTAATGTTGTACATTTCTTTTATGTTCTTATCTAAGTGTCATATTCTTTACTAATTTCCTTTACCTCCCATTTTTTATTTCCCCTTTTAGTAGTCTATTTTCTTCAAGAGACAGCCACTCCCTTTTTGTTTATTGGCAGCATTGTAAAGTGTGAACTATTGTACCTAGTCAGCCGCTACGGTCATCAGTTATGATTACTAGCCCCACGTTGTACACCATTTTTGTAACCAGTCACCCATCACTTTCATCGACTGTTGTGATAATCAGCCTCACCTCATCTGCTTACATTGTCATCCACGGCAGTCAGTTGTTTCGGTAGAGCATCTCGGGGTAATATAGATAATGGTGGGGGTAGAGGGACACAGTCGATTAAAGAGATACTATTTAGCGAATTTGAAATTTTATTTTAACAAATAACCTACATGTTGGTACCACGGATACTTAATTTAGAAAACCGAATTAGTTACAACATTGATAAGGATAATTATTTAGCCACCTGGTCTACCTCTCCTTTCCCCCATATTGAAACTATCTCTACACGTTATGAAAAGTAAGTAGTGATTACCGGTCTTCTCTGTTTGAGTGCTAACTGGCCAGTGTCACGTACGTCTAACGCTTTCCTCCCACATAATGTCAAAAACAGACGCTACACCAGAGGCACTGATTGGCCAGGAGTCCGTGCCAAAACCTCCCCCTCCCCTTAAACACCACAAGTGCAAGCAACAGGTGCATCTCCCAGCTTCCGGGTTCAGCTATTAATACATTGCACGATGCTTAAAATGAAAAGTAAAAGTAATAAATTTGGATGACTCTAATATTCCAACAAAGACTTTAAATAATGAAAGACTATTAGATTAAAAGTTTAAAGGCCTGAAAATGAAGTTAATGAATTGAAATTTAAAACATATATTGCTTACAACTTTGGTTATGATTTACATAACTTATAATTACCACAAAACCCCACACTTTCTTATAATTAACTATTTGATAGTAATAAAGAGAATTAAATTAGGCCTAGATGAATGGCAAAAACAAAATGTATCTATCAGTTTAGTACTCTCAGTATCTTTAGTGTATTAATATGTAAACAAAGGCGAACTAATATAATTTTATAAATGAAATGGTTGAGAACTAAGGGCCTAAAACCCGAACCACTTTACACTATATTCCTATTTTCACTGTAGAGACCATATTGGGAATGTTCCCTTTTATATGTTTCTATCTATCTTATACCTTCTATTATAACAAAAAGCACAAAGACTTTTGTTATATTTGGAAGAAGGTACTGGAAATATTGATGAAAACATATTAAATGTAACAAACACAATATGGCTTTTACAATAAAAAGAATACACAGTTTACATTTAACATTGATGCCATTGGACAAAGTGGTGCCAGTAATGTCTGCCTCTCAAAGAAAATTGATTGTTATCGCCCACTCCCCTGACCAAGGTTTCAATCAATCGGAATTCATCAGGAGGGAGTGTGAAACATGCACCTTAACTTACTTAAAAGAGGAAACAAAGATAAATGTAGCTCACTTACATTACATTATTTTTCAGTTTTTACAGCCTTTGTTTATCATGAGATTATTAATTTTTTCAATTAATGAATTATTACCAAAAAAAAACATTAGTTTATTATGTCCTTTTTTATATAACAAATTAAGAATGAATATAGTAAAATGAAGATTCATCTTCTAAAATAGTGGATTTCTCTCATTAATATGATTTTAAAAAGTATAAAATTACCCTCATCGCTGAATATAGCCTGTAAATTTTTATTATAATTGAAAAAAAATTCCCCCGCTAGATAGCAAGGCAGGTTCATAAAAAAAAATTCACAATACTACACTGGGCTGTCCTCTTTGATAAGGACCAAACAGCCAACACAGTACAAAGTAAATGTGTTATAATTTCTCAAAATTTAAAAATTCAATCTTTCATTCCTCCAACATCACATTAAAATATTTTAGTTACTTATATACTGGTACTGTACAATCCAACACCTTAGCTCGATTGGTAGCGTGTCTGTCTAATGAGCTAAGGGTCCCTGGTTCAATTCCCGGCATGGCTGAAAAATTTAACATTGGTTAAATGTGGGCTTACACTTTTACAATGATGAATTAACAGCCAGGGACTGGATGTTGTACCTGTCCTAGCCTCAAGTTAGATTATAAGGCATATGAAGCTACGACAGGCCTAACAAGCCGGTAGTGGAAAATATATGACTTGAATAAAACACCGACACAGACTAGAAACAGTAATGGATTTAAGTATACTGATAATATATGGTAATGTATTTGCAATTAAAAAAGTTGTTTTTGATTTGTGCAATATTGCTAGAACACAAAGATCTTGTATAAATTTAAAATTTGCAAGTACTAAAGTGAAACAAAAAAAACTGATAATGGTTATAATGAAAAATTACTTGATTTTTAATATTGAACTTTGACGATGTTGCCTACTTAGTGATTTCAAAGCTGGTTTCTGAGTGAACTGCAGGTTATGGAGAAAAGCTTTTTCTTTGCTCTCATTTAAATGTTGCCAAATCTCCTCGCTCTCATTTATGTCTGAAGGAGGTGTGTTGAGGTAAGAAGTAACTACTAGCAACCTCGACTAACCAGCGTTATGAAGTGGGTCTTATATTTGAGGAGATATTGACCACACACAAAACCCTGCGAGGCCTCTTGTTTATCTACTGATAACACTTTCCCTCTTCCTCTGACAAGTTTACACAGTCACTTTACTATTTACGCCTTGAAAACATTGACTTTCTTTTTAAAATTATCCTTTTCTAGTTTCTTAATCTAGATATATATATGCCACCACAGATTTTTAATTTACATCCTAGCGGAAAGATTCCTACAAGCCATTTTTGTGTCCAAGCCAAATATCCTAAGCTCTAGATATCAGTGGTTCCCAACTCTCTTTTTTTTCAGCTCCCTTGGTAGATAATAAAATTCCCACACCCTTTCCCCTTAGAGTTTTTAATTATTATTTTTTTCAATTGTTAATGATTTCTAGTCACTTATTTACTTTACACAAAAATCAATGTAACACTGTCAAGATAATGGTAGGAAATATTGCCGGAAAATAATTATTATTGATAATAGGTACTTTTTTTTTGTTTTCATCACTTCTTGACTATTGGTTTTGATATTTGACAAAGTACACAACAAATCAATTTCCTCTTCAAGTTGACAACGCTGTTTAGTTTTTATGAGAGTCAAAGTTGAAGATTCGGTGATGTTGCACGTGGCCGCAATGGTAGCTTATATCAGCATTTTTAAACTGTGCTCTTTGTAGCACTTTGACGCAACCATAGTTATCTCAGACTTCATGAAGCAATTTTATAATATTCTTTAATTGTTTTTCACACTGTAAAATAGCCTCAATAATTAGGATTATCAATTCTTTCAAATCTGAATTAAGGACATTTGCCAAAGGTGTAGCCAGAACATGTAAGGTTTTCTGTTTGTTTTACACTTTTATACTTATAAAAGTTAACTGTCATTATTGAATGTTGATAATATTAGTGTAAAATATACTATTAGGGCTCCAGCATGTATTTTATTTAGTGCTACTTTGGTTTAGAAAGTTTGGGGACCTTTGACTTAGGCTTAGGGTGGAGAGGAAAAATAAGGGGTGAATCTGAGGCTTGCGAGCTTGAAAATAAACACTTAAATGCACACTTTTAGATAGTCACCGAATTTATTACAACTTTTAGGTGGAGTTGCCAATACCGCAATAAATAATTATCTTAATGGATTTGGAAAATTTGATTTAAATAAAATAATCTTCATTTATATACGAACTTTAATGTTAATTTTTTATTGTTCCACCACCTAGAAGTGCTTTACAGCCCTCCATCCTCCATGTTGGGAGCCACTATTGTAGATGATTTATTAAAAAATTATTTAAAAAGAAACTACTTCATGATAAAAATAATTTGTGGTGCTGACTATTTTTAGAATTATTTAAGAATTTATAGTTTTTGTTTCAATGTTATATCTTTGAAATTCGCTGAATTAAACTTAAATTCATTTACATGGGTTATCCTATTTTATCCCCTTCAGTGGTCACATGGACTAACATGCTACTCTCGAAGTAGATTAGATTCCCGAGGAGATTGAGGTTCAAATCTCGGTTGCTGATGAGATTGAGATTTGAATCTCGGTTGCCGATGACTGGGAGATTGAGGTTTGAATCTTGGTCGCTGATGACTGAAAGATTGAGGTTTGAATCTCGGTCGCTGAAGACTAGATTGGGGTTAAAATCATTTTTCGCTCCATGTATATGTAGGTACACTTTCTCTAAATATAACCTTCCTAATTTATAAAACCATAAGCGTATTATCTGAATGTTAAGTAAGGTATGGTGATAAAAAAAATCCTATCTTTATCTGCCATGACGTCACAGATAGTCAACACCCTTCATTTACTCAAATTTGTGAGCTAAAAATCAAGGTTTCAAACATTATGATATTAAGATCAATTCTATAGATATTACCTAGAATATAGTTGCCATTCTTGCTTTCTTTTCTTGAACCAGGTAGACCTCTTTTCTTTGACTTAGCTTCACATTAGAACATTTTAACCTCCACACATGCCTCTATTTTTAAAATAGTTTTTCTGCAATTTTTTTTCTTAACGGCATTAAATTGACTCGGAGCTTTGAAAGATATCTGCAAAAGAGCAGTTTTATTTCTGTATTTATTTTTATATCTATAAATATTGTCTGTTAATCAATTACTTATATTATTATTTCAGAAAAATGCACTGCATTTCTTCATATTATCCATATTCCAAACCCCTTAAATTAAGTACTACTGATTATGATTGTAATAGTATACATGAATTATTAATTTTTTGGAAGGGAAGTTTTAGTAACAGTGGGCTAAAAGTGTCAAGTTGATCTCGATGGGTGAAAATATTTTACTTGTGAAAAGTAAACTCTATTTTCTCTTAAAGGTCTTATCCATACCTTGATCACTTACACCAGATGGCACTATCTTATAGCCTTTACAATGGTAGAATTGAGATAGGTACAGGTTAAGCAAACATACATGGTGAAATCTCTTGTGGATGAACAACCATTATTGAAACTGGCACCCACTAATTATGTTGAGGTGAGAGAAAAACTGTCTGTATGGTCGAAATTGTTAAAACTGCTGGATCACTTTATGCACTCGTGTTTTGAACACAGCTTTTTGAGGAGTATGTTCGCAAGTCCCATTATGGCCCATTCCTCCCAGAGAAGTCTGAAGGCTACTGGCGACATCTCGTGGTGCGAGTCACTGGTAATGGTGACCTCATGCTGGTGATAGTCATCCACCCGCAGTCACTAAATGAGGACGAGTTAACCAAGATCAAGTACGATCTCAAAGACTACTTCACCAACAAGCAGGGAAAACTGTGCAATGTGTCTTCCTTGTACTTCCAGCTCTTTTCTGAGAAGTGAGTTAGCTCATCACGTTAACATCATCTTTGTTGGAATATTTTGTGATCTTTAGTAAATACATACATACCTAATCACACCATTCTGTTACAGAGTAGATAGGAGGAAACTGTGTATATAGCTAAAAAACAACTTTATACTTAATCAACCCTCACTAACTTACTTCACACTTCCCTTTCCTTGCATACTCCCTTCTCTTCAACAACATCCATACACAAATTGACACAGGTTCTTTTATTCTTTAAACTCTTAATGTTTCTCTTTTTCACACATTCATCTAGAACATTTAGCCACATCTTACTTGGCCTACCCTTCTTTTTGATCCACACACCCTCTTTCATAATATATTTGATCCACACTCATCCTCTCAACATGCCCAAACCAACGTAAGATACTTTATTCACATTTACCTAATGGATTCCCTTTCAAACCTCATTCCTTCAGTAATCATTCATTACCGACTGCTGTCCATTCAATTGATCTTTGGACACTAACTAAAACTCAATTCTAATCTTTGTTGTGAAAGATTTTCTAGTTCTCATTAGGGATGGGCCCTCAAATCCTTAAGGATATTTGATGATTTGAGAAAATTTCAGGTTTGGGACTCAAATCCTTGGAAAATGATTTTGTTTCTTTTTTCTAGAGAAATTTGTCTTAGAGCTCTAATTCTGCTTATTCGTGGTTCAGAATCAATTATAATAATCATAGGATGAACTTAGCAACCAAGCCCCAGACCAGCAATTTATTACTTAGCTGAATATAAGGTTATTTGGAATAAAACACTAGACTAAATCAAGGTTTTAATTAGGAGGGATAGCCAGCACATTTACCAGCTTCATCAGCTCAAGAGAGTAGACTGACCTGATGAAGCTGTCTATGACAGTGAGAGCTTGTCCTTAAAAATGTGTTTGTGTGTTTTTTAGTGTTCTATCTAAACAATTTCTACTCCAGTATCACCAAGGTAAGTGTGCTGGCTATTCCTCCTAACTCAAACCATTACCTGAATGTAAGAATGTTATGATTAATGGATTATAAGTAGGAATGTGCTAGAACAATTTTTTCAATTTGAGATATAACTCATACACATTTTAAACGCATTTAGTAAAATAGTGATAGTTACAATGAACATAATTTATAATTTAATTTCATAGTGTAACTACTTATATTGTCAAAAGGTTGCTTTTGGAAGGGAAATGCAGCCTATTCTTGGGTTATCACAATATTATTGGGAGAAAAAAAATCCTAACTTAGTTTATTTAATTTCTTGGGGCTATTATTTGCTTTTTTTAAAAGTTTTCAAATTTTCCAGATTAATTTTTTTAACTTTCGAGGCTAGATATAGATATTTTCGAGTCTTGCACGTCCCTAACTATAAAAAAGAATGTTAACATTTAGTTATTATTTGTATATTCTATTACTATACTACTATATTTATATTTCCTATGATATTCATAATTTTTTCCAAAATTTGTATTCAAGATTTGAGATACGGAGCCAAATTGGAGATTCGGATTCGTAAATTAACGGATTCAACCCACCTCCATGTAGTTTCAGGTGATGTCATTTTATATATATATATATATATATATTCGGGATCTGCGAGACTTTGATTCAGATTTAATATCATATGATTCAATTAACCGAATGAAACTAAACTAGGAAAAAAAAAATATCAGGCCTTAGACTGTAACAAATACCACAATAGGCCTAAAATATGTTAATACAGTATACTATTTTTATTAACAATTCTTATTAATTATTAACATATTCACTAGAAAAAAAGCCACACCTTTTTGCTAACTAAACAACCTTTATAAAACCTTTGTATAGTCTTTTATTGCACACTTGGATAATATGTTACAAATATGTTAACTTTGAGAAACTGAAGATCTAAATTTAAATAGTGTATATATGATCACCATAACAGATGGTGTTCTAATCTACTCTTGTTTTTTAATATAAATTTTAATTCTTTTTAGTTAACAAGATAATTTTAACAGATTTAACTAGGCCATAATTTGATATGATAATCATTTGAAATTCGCGTATAATATTTACTTTGATTTGAGATTCAATTCAAACTCAAAATATCTGCTTCACAGGTGTCATATATAATATAATTTACTTCTCCTGTGTTGGTCCTTTATGTCATTCCTTTTACATGTTCCTATCTAAGTCGCCTATCATTCTTTATCAATTTCCTTTTCTTCCCTTTAGTGTTTTTTGTTTCTTCTTTTAGGAAGTTGCATTGCGCGTTTCACTCTCTCCCAATGAGTTTTGATAGTATTAAATGTAGATCAGGGGATTGGACGGTAACAATCAATTTTCTTACAGAGGCAGCCATTACCTCTTTGTCCAGTGGGCGTAATGTAAAGTATGAACTGTTTTCTTCTTTTCATTGTAAAAGCCATATTTTGTTTGTTTCTTTTATGTGTGTCTATCCGCCTTTCCTGTACCCTCTTCTAAATATGACAAAACTACATCATAAAGTGAAAAGAGGTTCTCCTTATAGAGATACAATAATGTAATATTAAAATGTATTCATTGTTAGTATTTTATTAAAGACCCTCCCAGTAAAAATTTGAATGTACAATAGTCACTAATTGAAAAGCAGATTTGAAGGTTCAATTCAAATTTAGTACACTAGTCAAATTACCTAATTTGATTTATTTATTATGTACTTGGCCTCGTATTTGTGATAAATGCTTGGGTGTTTATTGCAGGCTAGTGGGTGTACCGCTACCCCAGATGGAGCACTTATATGGAAAGACTCACCTGACAGAGGAGCTATTTGACCTCACCATCCACCTGTCGCCCTCCTCCTACTTCCAGGTGAACACTCACGGAGCCGAAGTGCTTTACCAAACTGTGATTGACATGGTGGAGCCCACAGAGGACACGACTGTCCTTGACCTCTGCTGTGGCACTGGTGGTATATCTCTCTGCATAGCCAAGGTGAGTACTGCTCTCAGCAGGGGAGAGAAAGATAGTTACCGTTTTGACCCAAAAATAGGCCTTATGTTTTCCCTAAAATTGGCCTCTACAAACCTTAAATTGTGATCTATAATCGCAACTTTGGATAATATTTAGTTAATATACCTTTGAGGAGTGCAAAGTGCATATATATTATAATAGCTTTTAATCCCCACAACAGATGGCTTTCTTCACCCCTTAACTTGACAAGGTTATTTAAAAATAGATGAACACTGAAACTCTTAACTGTAATACTGCAATTTTGAGCTAATCTATTTATGTTCTAGAAATGTGCAAAAGTGTATGGTATAGAATACATGGCACACAACGTGGAAGACGCCAAATTAAATGCTGCGAAAAATGAGATAACTAACTGCGAGTTTATCTCTGGTCGAGTGGAGGATATACTGCCCACTTTAACAGACAAATTAACTGGGAAAAATGTAATACCAATCCTGGACCCACCAAGAGCAGGTCTAAGTGCGTGTTAATTTCTCAAATTCATTTTTCATGTTATTGCTAAGCATCTTTTATTTACTAATTTCTTATAATTTTATTTTTTTCAGCCTCAAAGGTTCTTGGTCAACTACGCAAGATGGAAAATGTGCAGAAGATGGTCTACATCTGCTCAAATCACAAGTCTCCCATTCGTAATTTTCTCGACCTTTGTTTCCCAGCAGGAAAGGGAAATAACAATTTTTCAGGCCATCCATTTATTCCCGTCAAAGTTGTACCTGTGGACGTCGCTCCATTTTCCATGCATGCCCAAATGGTGATATTATTAGAAAGGATGGATACTTCTAAACTACCCAAGGAGTCTTTGGATACATTCCGAGGTTTGGGTTGGGGACGTGGAAGAGGCCGTGGGCGAGGAATAAGAGGTAGAGGTATCCGAGGGCATGGTGCACGCCTAAGAGGAGGTGTTCCTGTTCAAATGCCTCGTGGAAGAGGTGGCAGGGGAAGGCACATAGGTATTCCCATTGGTAGAGGACCGCTGCCACCCCCACCACCCCAGCGTTTGGGTTATATGAGACCACCACCTCCACCCCCTATGGGTCCACCATTACTGAGAGAATATAGTCGTCCTCTTATGAGACCACGTGTCAGGGATATTTACATGGATGAGTACAGTGAGTATAATGTGCCATTGATGGAGAGGGAGTATTTGCCACCCGTGTTGGATCCCTATCCTCCTCCGCGCAGACCGCAGAGGTTAGACTTCTCCTCTGATGAACTGACACTCAGTCGATATTCAGACTTTCGCCGCGATGTGGAGGATGCCATTGACTCTTCTTTCTCACCAAGGTCACTTGGCCTCCGTCGATCCATGGGTGGAATTGGGAGAGCAGATGAGTTACTGATGGGTTCTCCTGCCGCTACTGCGGCAGCTATGTTAGAAAGAGAAGAGTTAGCGTACAGAGCAGGGCTTACTCGCGGGCTTGTAGGGGCAGCAACCTTTGCTCCCCCACCAAATGTGTATCCATATAGTGGGGGCGGAGGTATGAGGGTTGGAAGGTACAAGGGAGCAGGAGGTGGCAGCCTCCCCAGAGGGCTGAAGAGGGATACAGTTTCTTCTTGGGGGAGAAGAGGCCGCGGTGGTCGCAGGTAACTCTCTAAAGATATAATTACCTTTTACTATCTCTGTGTTAATTTAAACTTTGTTATAAAGTTTTTAGAGTTTTGGCATTATCAAAACAAGCTGTGTGTGTTTAAAGTGATTTGTAAAGTCTAGTAGCTATATGTCTATGAAGTTTTGTTAGTTATTTTTTCTAAACGCTTAGCTATTCATTTTGATAAACATCAATTATATATGTATCAATTTTAATCTTTTCATCTCTTTTCTCAATTTGACAGCATTTATTGCAACTCTCTCTTGTTTAGCAATATATTTCAATCAATAAAATGTTGCTACCTTTGTTGTGTTTTCTTACCATGTGCATTTTTCACACAACCCTTTTCTGTTATAACACTATTGGTAGACCCCAAAATATTGCAAGGTTTTTTTTATGAATGTTTACTAGCACATTAAAATGAACATCAAATTATTTTTAAAGTTCATTGTGTAATTTTAAAATTTATTTTACTAATGTGAAATAAAGCAAAACTGGATCTCTTTTGCGAAAGTGACTAGTGACCTTTGACAAGGCAAAAATGGTTAAGTAGGTTGATTTAATTAGAAATAGTAATATAAAAATACATATTATAGTAAACACTTACTTAGACGGTGCCTCTTTTTTGCCCCAAATTGCCTAAAAAATAGTACCAACTGCACTATTAATATTTTTTTTATCTTATTATAGTTATAATCAGAGTTCTCATTCCAGAAATTTTATTTCCCTAAACTAAAGATTGTTGTTCCTTAGTAAAATAAAATCCAGGTGAATTTGAGTGTTATGATTATTTAACCTGTTCAGGAACAGTAATAAATTAGTTTAAGAATCTGTCCAAATCATGAAGATGGTTTCAATAAATCTTGTCCAGCAGAGCTGTTACAAGGGTTTAGATTGCAAAAAGTTGGTCTCTAGATTGTCTACTAAGAGGTTAGCATGGTAGAGGGCCATACTTGTACCCACTGCCTTCCCTTGGATTTGATGATTAGTATCCATCCAGAAAGCTAGCTTCACCTGGAACATTTCACAACACCATGCCATATTATTTGGATCTGGAACTGAACCTTCATTAGGGAAACATAAACACTACAGTCGGCAACCATTAACAGTACTTCTATTTTCAAAGCAACCATCCTCTTCAAGTATAACTCTATCTCCCCTATAGCCTCGCTACCAGAGCCAAATGTATATGTTCTGAGGAAGAAGTCCTTAACAAGCAATGTCAACTTTTCAAGCCCTCTCCAGTGCAAGGTTACCTTAAGCATATAATCAACAGTCAAATAAACAGGAGCTATCCAATCAAAAGCCTATCAAGAAACAACCTTCAAATAACATACCATCCAGTATTATGAAGGACTAGACGAACTCAAGATTTATCCTAAACCCAAACTACAATATCAAAACCTCATTACTTCTCAACAGTGCTCTTGGAATCACATTCAAATGCCCTCTGATCTCTGCAACATTCTGGTTCACCCAAAATTGCCCAACCAAGCCACAAACATCAGGCAAAATGCAGTACTTGCAAAATAAAATGCACCAACCTTCCTCCTCATTCAACAGCAAACTCACAAATGAAATACCCCATGAAAGGCTATTATGACTGCTCTGTAAAAATTCGTGTATACCAGCTACAATGCAATTACTGCATTGCTGAACAGATTGACCTCACCACAGCCACATTCAAACAATGAATGAATGGTCATCGTTTTTGACACTTAACCACGACGACTCTAACAAACCAGTTGTACTTCATGCCCAAACATATAATTCAAATTTTGACTCATGCTATAGTACTAGAGTTTTGCAAGCCCTCCCTAATATTTGCAATGCTTCCCAGCTTTGTAGATGGAACTTGCTCACCAATATATATAGTCAATTACAGTTCTCCCCCCCCCCCCCCC
>CABFVX010002899.1:72185-83045 GCA_902151425.1 Timema shepardi | reverse complement strand
TATTATTTTCAACACACATATTGAAGAATAATCATAGACTCTAACATATAATACAAGTGACTATCGACATTTTTATGAGAAATAAACTACATTTTCATAATAAAATATAGCCTATGTTTACTCGTTGATAATGTAGCTTTATATTGGGGAAAGACTTTTTAAAATCGGTCCAGTAGTTTTTGAGTTTATCCATTACAAACAAAACAACAACAAAAAATCAAATCTTTCCTCTTTATAATATTATTGTAGATGTCCATAAGATGGCCACCAATAAATGCCATACATCTGCGTATGTGCTTCTCAAATCTTGACATGACATTGTGTAATATCTCTCTTTGGATTGCTTAGAGTTACTGAATTGTTCTTGGGCTAGTCGCGTATTGATATTCCCGATAATAAAAGGTCCGTGTCCAACCACCTGGGTGGTGACGGAGGTTGGACGGACGTTCGGGGTCTTTGCACCATCTTGCTGGGGACCACAACGGAAAATGCTTCACACAATGTTTCCCGGGCACCTGGTCGCACGATCCGGGGGGAACATCACCTGGTTTATGTTGATGTTGATGTTGATGTTGATGTTATGACAATGTTTGTCAGGTTTACTGGTTGCCCAAGGTCTAGCCGCCACTGACCAACTGGAGGTTGAAGTCGATCTTGTGTGCGGGTCTGTCGAGATAACACACGCTAGCTATTGTCTGTTGTCACTTCCGAAACTTCTCACTAGTTGTTCTAGTCTAGATACGTTGTCGGACACACGTCACACTACCCTCTCACAGCAGATGACGGCACATTGTCTCTGCAAACCTCAAAACTTAACATACAGTAGCCCTATGGCTTCTTTGGTGCTGACTGACAGCTCACATCTGACTTATAACAGTCAACATTTAGGTATAAACATAGATTTTGACCATCAGAAGTGACAGCTGCTAAACACATGTTTTTTGCAGATCATATGGTTCGGCGTAGGGATACATAATTTGGTCTGGTAACTTTTCAAAGCTGTCAGCTGTCAGTCAGCACGTGTACATATAATGTCAAGCCATTTATTAAAAAAAAAAACTTTTTAAGTACACCTAGCCGGGATTCGAACCCCGACCTCTATGTCATCGTCAGTCCAAAATATTGCGAGAATGATACCGTTCTGCTCCAACGAGGCAGTGAAGTGGGTCAAATATTTGTTAAAAATATGTTATTCATAATTAATTATTTCAGTAAATTAACTAAAATTAATAAATGTAAGATTATTTTTTACATGTAATAATAACAATAATAAAACGTTGTTTGGATACGTTTGAAGGTCAACAAAATGTGGCATTCTATAAATAGCCTCTCTCTGATTGGATTTATAAATGTGTACGTTTATCTGTGAGGTTATCAAAAGTAAATAATTTCTAAACGGACTAAGAATGTAAACACAGTAGAGCTTTGATCATTCGGACCAATTGGGGATCGATCCAGTCCGGATTATCGATTGGTCCGGATCTTCGAAAATAAGATACCTATACCATAAATAAAAAATAAACATAACGGGAGTCATAACGAAAACTCAGTAAAGGTAAAAACATTTTCACTTTTATTAAACAACAAAATTAAACAACATATTTTGTTGCTAAATATAATCATGTCTGAAAGACTATATATAACAAGGCGAAAATCTAATAAAGAAAAAGTCTCAAGTTTTTTTTTTAACGAGGATTGAGGCTCGTTCTTTGGCGGCCATGTCTCTTGTTATTGATATCACTGTGGCTATTTTTATAAATAATATTTCTCTTGGTGATTCGGATTATCGAAGCTCTGCTGTACAGATAATTTCCCCCCCCCCCGACTTTGCTGCAACTCGAGTTCCTTGTTTTCAAATAACGGGTTACTGACGGAAATAAAACTGTAGCTATCTGTCGCCCGAATACAAGACAATAAAGTTTATCGCCCATTAATAAATAACCAGGGCCGGTCTAAGGCAAAAAAAATGTGTATGAAAAACTTACATTTTTCGACCTCCCCCCCCTTCTCCCCGCATCTTAAAAAAACTGTGGAAAATACTATGTATGACCATTTTAAATCCATACCCTATGTATACATATTTTTAGGGTCAAAATTATTTGTTAATTACTAAAAACACTACTGTATTTTATAATAGTCAGACGATGACGACATTTTGTTTTCGTCCTTAACATCTTTTAGTTTTTCCTTTTTTTGGTTTAACTTTAAAAAAATATGTTGACTATTTTTGTTTGTTTTCTACTTTAAAGTGAGGTATACAGTATACTACACTTCCAAGATCTATAAAAAAAATAGGATTTTCATAAATATTCTAAATAATAATAATATTTAGCACCGCGTCTTACTACCCGTTCGGGTTATACGCTTTAAGTACTAATTACTCTAACGGACTGGGATTTGGGAAGGTTGAATTAGAGGAAGTGAACCCGCATTTGCGTGGAGGTAGAGTGGAAAAAAACATTTAGGAAAAAACCACCCCCAGTTCACCCGACCGAGATTCGAACCTCGATCTCCCCGTCCTCAGCAGTCGAGCTTCAACACTACTCGCGCGTTAGCCAACTACGCCACCGAGGCGGGTAATATTCTAAAGATTCTTTAATTATATCTATAACTTCTCACATGAAAACAAAACATATTTACTTTTGGGCCATTTTGGGGCTCCCCTGAATCGTTTTTGTGAACGTGGTTGCACACGCCTTAGACCGGCCCTGTAAATAACACACGAGTATCGACCAAGATAAAAGCGCACATTGAGCCGTTCACGTGACGTTCTATAAGAATATTGTTCGAGCGATATTTGAAACTTGCAAAGAGCCTTCTGCAACTTAACGGTTCCTACTTCCTTGACATCAAAGTCGAGGCGTTATTTAAAGTTGAACCAAGAGCTGCATCTTTTTTTTAAAAAAAAATTGAGGTAACTGGTTAAGGAATCGATTTGTTTGTTCTGATGATCGTAAAACGGATTTCCGGGGTGTCGGTATGGGATGCCATGTAGACGGGAGTTATATTTTAAAGGTGAGGAGAATCTTGACACATGTGGAGAAATATCTAACACATGTTTTTTGTTGTATTCGCATGACAGTATATTTAGTTTTTTTTATGTAACTATGCATTAAATTGGGGCTGTAGTGAAAGTAGGGCTAAGCAAAGTTTTTATATATAAAAATTTTGGCCAAAATATTATTATTATTATTAGCACCGCGTCTTACTACCCGTTCGGGTTATACGCACTTACGCTAATGTGTAATGGTAGGGTGATTGTGAGATGAAATGGAGGACCTACAGTTTAACGTGGAATCCGAACCACGGTGGAGGCCTGGCATTCCCCACATTCACAAGATGTCTTGTCAGAGGTGAAGGAAGGGTTTGGTAATCAGATAAATCTGTGCCGGGGCCGAGGATTGAACCCCGGATCCCCAGCACAGAAGTCTAACACCTTACCCCCTAGACGGCCAGGTCACCGGCTTGGCCAAAATAAATAAAATATTGCTCCATTAGAAAAGTATAGTTTAATTTTCTTCTCATGGTTATATCAACCAGTTGTTGAATATCTGTCATGAGCATAGCGGTATTAAATGAGAAAATTTTAAATCAAGAGAAAAAAGTTGTCATTAAATTCCAGGAAATTCTTGACAGATATTCAGCAACTGTTTATATCACCATATGGAGAGAATTAAACTATACTTTTCTAATGGAGCAATATTTTTTTAAATTTCTGTGAAAAAAAGCTTTGATCCAAAAACTGAAAAAAAAACCACTGTCCCCAACTAGAGCTGTTACCTACACCCCCAACTTTAAGTGCATCTATATAACGAGAAAACTGCGAAGAGAAAACAAGAAATACTTTATTCTTTTATTCTGACATATGGTACATTATTATTTTTATTTTTATTCTACACCCAGAAATGCACATGTTAACTCAGCGCGTATAATTCCAACCAGATAGGACGTCAATAACTAAACTGAATATTAGTTACGTGTGTTATGGTGACCTGGTGGCCTAGGGGTAAGGTGTCAGACTTCTGTGCTGAGGGGTTCCGGGGATCAATCCTCGGTCCCGGCACAGATTTATCTGATTACCAAACCCTTCTTTCACCTCTGACAAGACATCTTGTGATTGTAAGGAATGCCATGCCTCCACCGTGGTTCGGATCCCACGTTAAACTGTAGGTCCTCCATTTCATCTCACAATCACCCTACCATTACACATTAGCGTAAGTGTGTACAACCCGAACGGGTAGTAAGACGCGGTGACGATAGTAATAATAATAATAATAATTCCTTTGAAAATGTTTCCAAAATTTGAAAGTTATTGTGGTGGTCTAAGTCAAAGCAAAAGTGTTTTTTTCCCCATCAGCTTCAACATTTTGAAGCATCGCACATTCCCGATGTTTGGGTCGTTCTATCCTCAATTTCAAGGCCACGATATGGTAGCTAATTTCCAAATTACGAGGTTATAACACTCGATATTGATGTGTTGTTTGGGTTAAAGTCGTTAAGTTGGGGGCAGAGTGATTAAGAGGAGAGAGTATCAGGTGCTAGAGAGAGAGGGTAGTTTGGAAACTTGGTCATCGCAAACCAGAAGTTAGCTTTGCGTTCTAAGAGTCTGTTCGTGATAGGTTTTTACCTGGATGACACTTCAAAGATCATATGTTTAGGTTTTGGGTTGCCGACACTTGTAAATGATCACTGGTTTCTTAGTCTGTTCAGTAAAATGGTTTAGGCTCTAGTCAGCGAAATGGTTAGACAGACAGACAGACACGAAGAGAGACAAATGAGACAAAGTTTTAAGATCCACTTGTTTGTATTCGAGTTCACATTAAATTAAAAGACTCGTCATAATTTTGCGATATATATCCTTTTCACAATTAATTTTTTTTTTATGTGGTAAGGTAAAATTCAAATTTTCCGAAATCAGTCGTCCTTAAACTACTCTTAAATGAATTAATCACAAGCAAAACACTAGATAAAATTATTTACCCTGTAAAAAAAAAACTTTTCATTCTATTATCCATTATAAAAAAAAAGTCGCTAGAACTATTTTTGAAAAATTTCATGTTTATTTGTATTTAATAAACTACACTTAATTTAAAGGAATGAAAAAAACTGAGTTAGAACTATTTAACATATAAATAAAAAGTTTTAAACTCCATCAAACAGTTTAGTCTTATGTATATCATATACAAGCACCTTTTGGGCTACATCGTAGTCGCCAAGTGTCAAATTTTAACGATCACACCCGCTTCGATGGAGTAGTTGGCTAACGCGCTTGTCGTGTCGACCGCTGAGGACGGGGAGATCGAGGTTCGAATCTTGGTCAGGTGAACTTGAGGGGGGTTACTAAACGGTTTTACACTCTCCCTCCACGCAATTGCGGGTTCACTTCCTCTAATTCAACCTTCCCAATTCCTAACCCATTAGAGTAATCAGTATTATTATTAGCACCGCATCTTACTACCCGTTCGGGTTATACGATTTAAGTACTAATTACGCTAATGGAATAGAAAGTGGGAAGGGTGAATTAGAAGAAGTGAACCCGCATTTGCGTGGAGGGAGAGTGGAAAACCATTTAGGGAACCCCCCCAGTTCACACCCGACCGAGATTCGAACCTCGATCTCCCCGTCCTCAGCAGTCGATCTTCAACACGGCACGCGCGTTTAACCAACTACTCCATCGAGGTGGGTCGTAATTTAGTATACAGGAGTATAATCCGAACGGGTTGTAAGAGGTGATGATAGTAAAAATAATGTTTTTTGGTTCTTGGACTTAGCTGGCTCTTACCCTCAATGGTTTGTACCGCAACATTCTCAGAAATCATTGCGCGGAGCCATGTCGGCGCATAATTCCCCTTTTTCCCACTTTTTTTTTGTGCGTTAGCTAGGAACAGTGTTGATTCACTCCGGTTGTGTTTCATTAGGATTATTACCGCTAACACTGAGATATGATTCTTTTAATATGTAAAATACTTCGAAGCACTTAAAAAATCAAATTACTGGGTTGATGTTATCGTCAAAAAAATCAACAAAAGGCTTCACAATTTAGTTTATAAAATGAATAAATTCCGAATATTATTATTTAAAAAAATTAATGTACATTCAAGTTACGCTGAAAGTTAGCAGTATTACCTTGACCGATTACAACATGGCCCTATCTTACAAGCTACACCATAGTGGAACCAAGCAAGGTAGCAGTCCTACCTTGACTGATTACACTATGGCCCTATCTTTTAAGTTACACCATAGTGGAACCAAGCAAGGTAATAGTCTTACCTTGACTGATTACACTATGGCCCTATCTTTTAAGTTACACCATAGTGTAACCAAGCAAGTTAGCAGTATTACCTTGACCGATTACACTACGACCCTATCTTACAAGCTAACCATTGTGGAACTAAGCAAGGTAGCAGTCTTACCTTGACTGATTACACTATGGCCCTATCTTATCAGCTACACCATAGTGGAACCAAGCAAGGTAGCAGTCTTACCTTGACTGATTACACTTTGACTCTATCTTATAAACTACACCATAGTGGAACCAATCAAGGTACCAGTCTTACCTTGACCGATTACACTATGACCCTATCTTATAAGCTACACCATAGTGGAACTAAGCAAGGTAGCAGTCTTACCTTGACTGATTACACTATGACTATCTTACAAGCTACACCATACTGGAACCAAGCAAGGTACCAGTCTTACCTTGACTTGATTACACTATGGCCCTATCTTATAAGCTACACCATAGTGGAACCAAGCAAGGTAGCAGTCTTACCTTGACTGATTACACTATGGACCTATTTTATAAGCTATACCATAGTCGAACCAAGCGAGGTAGTAGTCTTACCTTGATTGATTACACTATGGCCCTATCTTATAAGCTACACCATAGTGGAACCAAGCAAGGTAGCAGTCATACCTTGACTGATTACACTATGGAACTATCTTATAAGCTACACCATAATGGAATCAAGCAAAATGAGTTTGTTAAAACTCGGAATAAATAGTCCGTAGCTGGGTAGCTTTAAAAATCATAATTATCACCAAAAAGAATGTCAGATTCAAGTAAAACCCAGATTCTATGGAAACCAAATATTTGTTGGAAAGGGAAGTCACACCCAGCGGAACTTGAAAAGATTTCCCTCGAGGATTATGTAGTCTGAAAATATACATCTCCGAGAATTCTTCTAACTATTGATCCGGACATTCTTGTTCGTAAACAAAGGAACAACTGTGTGGTACTGGGAGCTGTGGAGGCTGGATTTATCCATCTCCTGATAGAGTGAGAGGTCTTTTGATTGGAGGGAATACATCTCACTCGTACGGTGCAAGGTCATCTGGACCTGTAGTCAGTCTCTCTGACCACTCAACCATGATAACGAACCGGTTTGGATAAATACAGGTAAAGAAAGGTGAGCACGGCTTTTATACTAAACAGAACAATTTGTTTTATTTTAATGACCGTTTGTGTGTGGTTTATTTTCTCGTATATATGTGCTATTTTAGGATGATGTAAACTAGGAGTTGGTTTAAAAAAAACTTTTGGTGATTTTAATTCTTCAACTATCCCTCCATTCAAAAAGTTAGGGCTTAAATAATCAAAATGGCGATAGTTATCATCCGAAAGTAACCATATTGAAAAATGTAAAGAGCTTTTAAGATAGTCCGATATATATTCTGCATCAGCACAAACTACAATGCTGGCTAGAGATCCATGGAAACAATTGAGAATGAAGGGGGTTATTTTGAGCATATATAAGCTGCTGCCAGCTTGACTATACCACTGAATAACACACCATATAACTATAAACAGGAGGTGATAACAGACTGGTCTATCTCTGAGTGTCTCTGGTTGTAATCCTGACAGGGTACCACACTCAACTACAATCAAGAGGTGATAACAGACTGGTCTATCTCTGAGTGTCTCTGATTGTAATCCTGACAGGGTACCACACTCCACTACAATCAGGAGGTGATAACAGGCTGTTCTATCTTTGAGAGTCTCTGGTTGTAATCCTGACAGAGTACCACACGTCACTACAATCAGGAGGTGATAACAGGCTGTTCTATCTCTGAGTGTCTCTGGTTGTAATCCTAACTGGGTACCACACTCCACTACAATCAGGAGGTGATAACAGACTGGTCTAGCTCTGAGTGTCTCTGGTTGTAATCCTGACAGGGTACCACACTTCACTACAATCAAGAGGCGATAACAAACTGGTCAATCTCTGAGAGTTTCTGGTTGTAATCCTGACAGGGTACCACACTCCACTACAATCAGGAGGTGATAACAGACTGGTCTATCTCTGAGTGTCTCTGGTTGTAATCCTGACAGGGTACCACACTCCACTACAATCAGGAGGTGATAACAGACTGGTCTATCTCTGAGTGTCTCTGGTTGTAATCCTGACAGGGTACCACACTCCACTACAATCAGGAGGTGATAACAGACTGGTCTAGCTCTGAGTGTCTCTGGTTGTAATCCTGACAGGGTACCACACTTCACTACAATCAAGAGGTGATAACAGACTGGTCTATCTCTGAGAGTTTCTGGTTGTAATCCTGACAGGGTACCACACTCCACTACAATCAGGAGGTGATAACTGACTGGTATATATCTGAGAGTCTCTGGAAGTAATCCTGGCTGGTGACGTCAAGATAAATGAAAACATTGTAGCTGTACTACAAAGGGTCCCAATAGTCCCCAAAACTGTGGTTGCTTCAAATCACTAATATACATGGCTGATTATTAAGAAGGTTTACAAATCTGTCTAATATTTGAATCACTTTATTTACCAGTTTGAATATAAACAGTTCAGAACTCTCTACCCCATCTGGAAGCCACACGCAAAATATGTTTATAGGAATGTTTTCCAAGTGAGTTAGTTACGTTTTCCACTGCCAAGAACTCTTCTTCGTTCCCAGTTGAACCAACTTTGTCCTGTTATCTCCTTTAATCGAGAGCTGTAAAAACAAAACACTGACTAGGAGCTCCCTAACCCCCCTAAACCCCAGCACTCTTCAAAGCTCTCCAAGTTTATATAGGAATACCCCGTCTTTCGGGCCGGAGTAATGTACCCGAACTGGTGTAGTAAACTTACATTGAGGTACTATCATCTTCCTTCCACAGATTTGACAAAAATATGTTCTTCCTGTAGAAACTAATCTAAACAACCCTAACTTTCTAGAGTGAGTACAATTTCAATGAAGTGTGGTAGACATATCGATATATTCTGTCAGTAGACTACACTAGTTATCTTGATATATTCTGTCTGTAGACTACACTAGTTATCTTGGTATATTCCGTTTGTAGACTACACTAGTTATCTTGATATATTCTGTCTGTAGACTAAGCTAGCTCCAATGAAACCTGCCAAGCAGAGTCGAGCATGGCTGTGCACGTGATGATACAGTTTGAAGGCAGGAGCCGTCAGTTAGACCACTTGAAGCGATTGATCGACTCCGCCCAACCAAACGTCTGCTATTTGGGACTTTCCCTTCTGAACAACAGTTCCTAAGAGTTTCCCTTCATTGTCGATCTATTTACTCTATTTCCGTAAATGTCAAAGCGAGTAAGAGCTGCCCAAGGGAGGACTTTTAAAGAAAGCAGCTAAAATACGTAAGTGATATCATCCGTCCAACTTGCTGAGTGGCCAAGGAGGTTGACTGAGTAATATCACCCACCCAACTTGCTGAGTGGCCAAGGAGGTTGACTGAAGGTTGACAGAGTAATATCACCCGTCCAACTTGCTGAGTGGCCAAGGAGGTTGACTGATATCACCCGTCCAACTTGCTGAGTGGCTAAGGAGGTTGACTGAAGGTTGGCAGAGTAATATCACCCGTCCAACTTGCTGAGTGGCCAAGGAGCTTGACTGAAGGTTGGCAGAGTAATATCACCCGTCCAACTTGCTGAGTGTGCCAAGGAGGTTGACTGAAGGTTGGCAGAGTAATATCACCCGTCCAACTTGCTGAGTGGCCAAGGAGGTTGACTGAAGGTTGGCAGGATTGTAAGATCCATTATTCTAGCGGGTTTAGGGGCATATCAAATTTTAAGATTAATCGTACTATCGAGGTCGATAGTTTTCAGGATTATAACACTTTATATAGGCGAGGAAGTAGAATTAAAAATAAAATAAGTTATACGATGCACCATGCATACTTCTCTTTCCCTTTTGTCATGAAATAGATACTCTACCAAAAACTAGCGAGTTTTGTGAGACTATAATAAACCTTGTTGCAGAAACACATGACCAAATAGCATGACATAAATACTAACATTATCTTAACACCCGTTAGAAACTATGGTGGTTTGGATCAATGAATATGAATAAAAAATGAGAAGTGTTGAAATTTTAAAAAAGGAAGTCTTAATTTATTTAATAACGTTTGAATACATAAACGAGTTTTTACCTTAAAGTAAAGCCAAATGGAGTCATTTCTTCCGCTTAGGTTGGTGAATGGTCCAGGCCAGGGAGTCACTCTTAGATTAGACTAGACTGACATTGTTGGAGAGATGGGGTTCTATCCCAGTCGGGGTGTAGTGAGGGTAGTTTTTCCCTGAATATTTTTTCCCACCCCCCTGCAAATCTGGGTACTTTTACTCTAAAGTCTATCTTCCTTATCCCTAGGAGAATTAGCATAATTAGTACATATGCTGATCGCCCGGATGGGTAGTAGGAATCGGTAGGGGGAACAAAAAAATCATGTACGTAGGTTCTTGTAGTACTAGAAATGTAGAAACAAAAATTTAGTCTACAGTAGTCTCATGGCTTCTTTGGTGCTGACTTACAGCTCACAGCTGACTTCTGACAGTCAACATTTAGGTATATACAGTAGCCCCGTGGCTTCTTTGGTGCTGACTGA
>CABFVX010002899.1:59740-71354 GCA_902151425.1 Timema shepardi | reverse complement strand
CAGACCCTGTCATGTTAGTCCACAGGTCTTCAGACCCTGTCATGTTAGTCCACAGGTCTTCAGACCCTGTCATGTTAGCCTGCAGGTCTTCAGACCCTGTCATGTTAGCCTCCTGGTCTTCAGACCCTGTCATGTTAGCCTCCTGGTCTTTAGACCCTGTCATGTTAGCCTGCAGGTCTCCAGACCCTGTCATGTTAGCCTCCTGGTCTCCAGACCCTGTCATGTTAGCCTCCTGGTCTCCAGACCCTGTCATGTTAGCCTCCTGGTCTCCAGACCCTGTTATGTTAGCCTCCTGGTCTTTAGACCCTGTCATGTTAGCCTCCTGGTCTCCAGACCCTGTCATGTTAGCCTCCTGGTCTCCAGACCCTGTCATGTTAGCCTGCAGGTCTCCAGACCCTGTCATGTTAGCCTGCTGGTCTTCAGACCCTGTCATGTTAGTCCACAGGTCTTCAGACCCTGTAATGTTAGCCTCCTGGTCTTTAGACCCTGTCATGTTAGCCTCCTGGTCTCCAGACTCTGTCATGTTAGCCTCCTGGTCTTTAGACCCGGTCATGTTAGCCCACAGGTCTCCAGACCCTGTCATGTTAGCCTGCAGGTCTCCAGACCCTGTCATGTTAGCCTGCTGGTCTCCAGACCCTGTCATGTTAGCCTGCAGGTCTTCAGACCCTGTGTAGCAGTCAAATACCACACAGACCACGACGAACATACAACTCACCTCTAGTAATGACCTCCTCTCTGACTCTGTGATGTACCGTGGAGTAGGTCCCTGGTGCTGATGCTTACTCTCCTCCTTGCCCCGCTGCCCCTCCTCTTCCTCACTGAGTTTGCGCAGTAGATACCCCGGGACCCGGCCTAGAGTCTGCAGGAACAATTGCCATGGTCACGGTTGTTTTTAACAAGGACATAGTTGCATGCAAACCGAGTACTCGCCCCTCCCGGTGTACCCCAGAGTACACATCATGTACCTCCCGGTGTACCCCAGAGTACCTTGCTGTAGATGTATCTCGGCAGCAGCCCCGATGTCTCCAGGTCGTGGAAGTCTCCTCTCCTGGTGTCGACAAACTTCCTCCTCGGCTGGCGGGGGACGGCCTTCACCACCCGTGCCACGTTCACTGCGCGGAAGTTCTTGCGTTCCTCCTCCTGGTCCCTTGTCTTATTCGGGACAAGGCGGGGAGGAAGGGGAGGTCGGAGCGCCGGCTTCAAGCAGCGAGGGCCTTCTGGAGAACACGATCTGGTATTTAGCGTCTGGGACCTCCTGATTCCAGTGAGAGTATTTCTCAAAAGAAACAACCAAACAACGGCCGGACAGATCTTGATTAGTAGTCACATACCTGATCTATTATACCTACCCCAATACCCAATAACTCACAACAACCCCAATACCCAATAACTCACAACCACCCCAATACCTGATCACTCACAACTACCCCAATACCCAATAACTCACAACTAGCCCCATACCCAATAACTCACAACCACCCCAATACCCAATAACTCACAACCACCCCAATACCCAATAACTCACAACTAGCCCCATACCCAATAACTCACAACCACCCCAATACCCAATAACTCACAACCACCCCAATACCCGATCACTCACAACTACCCCCACATATGAGAGGACATACATTACCAAAAACGGGTCTGGGAGCAACAATGCGAGTGTTCTTCTTGAGGAACTCGGTCGGCTTGTTGAGTTTCAACTCGGCGAGTCCAAACGTGCCGTGACCTCGCTTGTTCTTCCTCCCCAACTCCAATCCCATGCTCCCTCGGAATCTGGAGCTGTACCTGGAACCAACAAACTCCTGAATCGTCCTCGGTTGCAGAATGTTAACCCAATAAGGTACGACCTTGGAATACTTTTTCCAAATTATAAACCGGGCCACTCACCCAAGTTCTGACACGTTTCTTGTCACACAATATTGTTCATTGTCAAGAACGTGTGACTACTCCCGTGTGTGTGGACGTCACGAAGGGGATAGTCTGGTTCTGATTAATGTGCACACCTGCATGTTTGTATTCCATTAGAAAGAGAGTGAAATATAGCGTAATAAAGCTAGAACCCCTGACCAAACCCTGGGTAACATAGTTCCAAGCCAACGGGCGAAGGCCAAGACTGCTACCAGCTCATATAACCTCGTCGGTTACGTAAACAGGAATTAAAGTTTCTGCCAAATGTCGCTGTTAAATTATATTATCTTGTTTATAAACAAGTGCTACTGGTACTGGTTGTTTATATACCAGTGTGTTGATGTCCTAGATCGTTTATTGTCAATTATTGCTGTCCTTGGTAATTTATTGTCAAGTATTGCTGTCATTTATTGTCAATTATTACTGTCTTAGGTTGTTTATTGACAAGTGTTGCTGTTCTATATTGCTTATTGACTAATTAAAACACCTTTTAAAAACCACAAAAATAATTTTGCTGTCAAGATTAATATGATATTTTACTCGGTTACTATTATTATTAGGCCTATTACTATAATTAAGTATTGATAGTATTATATAAAAAAAAAGACAATCAAAGGTCCCATGAGTTGAAGTATGAATACCTAAAAAAAAGATCTAGTAACATTTTTCTAGCTAAAAGTTAATTATATATCAATTTGTAAGAAAATTAGAATATGGTTAGGGTTTTAAAAGAATCCACTTAATTTTAATTCGACTGTTTGCTAATTTAATTTATTCATATATCTTAATCACCAAGAGTGAAATAATTTGGGCTTACATAGTTAAAAATAATTACAGCCTTGCATGTGAATTCATTGAATCAAAAATCGCGAAAGGAGTCGCGCAATACGCAGGGAAATCTCTTTCAACAACTGCTTGATGTCCGGCCACATACAGTAGCCACATTACTTCTTTGGTGCTGACTGACAGCTTTGAAAAGTTACCAGAGCAAATTATGTATCCCTACGCCGAACCAAATGATCCTCTAAAACATGTGTTTAGCAACCATCACTTCTGACGGTCAAGATTTAGGTATATACCTAAATGTTGACGGTCATAAGTCAGCTGTGAGCTGTCAGTCAGCACCAAAGAAGCCATGGGGCTACTGTAGCTCCCCTCTTCTACCAATACATAGGACCTAGTAGTCTAGACACATACAGTAGTCCCGTGGCTTCTTTGGTGCTGACTGACAGTTCACAGCTGACTTCTGACCGTCAACATTTAGGTATATACTTAAATTTTGACTGTCAGAAGTAACAACTGCTATACACATGTTTTTGCAGATCATATGGTTCGGCGTAGGGATACATAATTTGGTCTGGTAACTTTTCAAAGCCATCAGCTGTGAGCTGTCAGTCAGCAGCAAAGAAGCCATGGGGCTACTGTAGCTCTACCCTATTCCCTTAATGCAAAGGAAACTCCCCTCTCAACAGATAATGTTTGATCCCCGAACCACTCGCAAAGTGTGGCCACCATCTTATAAAATAACGAGGCTCATCTGATGGCGTTTTTATCGTGAACTAATCGCAAGAATAGGTGAGAGTAAAGGTGGCCGCCTCGGTCGGCGAGAAAGTATAAATAGATCTCAGGCCACACGTCCTAAAATACAATGGTCTGTGCGGGTTTTCTGGGACTACTTCTCTATGATCTTCAAGATTATACTCTTTTTCACCCTTCACCAACACTCACCCTTTATCATGTCAATAAGAAAGAGGGGAAAGAAAAATACGAATCTTCCGATCTCAAGGTAAATTATTATTATTAGCACCGCGTCTTACTACCCGTTCGGGTTATACGCACATACGCTAATGTGTAATGGTAGGGTGACTGTGAGATGTTTTTTTGCCATCAAGCCTCTTCTCATTGCTCCACAAATTTGCTTAAAATTTCGTTGAAAATTATCTAATGTCACAAATACCGCTACTAGACCAACACTTCATAATACACTCCCCTGTGTTGTCAAGACCGCTGATAAACCTGCCGTTTAGTATATTTACCTATTAGGCTCCTCAATGTGGGGCTCTTCCTGTTTAATAAGTTTGTGAATGTTTTCATCGTGTGACGTAATAAGTACAGTAAACATTGTTCAAGCGTTTGTAGTTTTCGCCACTATTTTATTTTACAATACAACATAAATTAGAAAAAAATATTTTAAAGTTAATTTCGTTAATTGGTCAAAAATAATATAATTGAAACAGTTTTTTATTATTTGGTTTTTTCCACTTAAAAATATTAGCGCATTCAACTTTTTGTACTTTCGATATAACAAGATATTGTGTTGCTTAGCAACCACAAACTTATATTTACATTTATTGTTGTACAAATTAAATGTAAAGAAGATACAAGTTTACAACGTGTTTTTTTTAAACTATATAATCACATAATTAATATTGTTTTAAATAATTCAAACATTATTAAAATAAACTAAAATTAAAATTTAATTTACTATCTTAAATATTTTTCTCCCTACAAAAAAGCACACCGTTGTTTCTATACTAGATATTAATATATGTGAAGAGAAATAAGCTTTTTTACTTAAACTCTGCCCACTCGCAAGGTAAATGACGTATTTCACATCTGGCATTATGGTTTGTTTATACTATTTATTTTTTCTGTATGATTGTTTGCAATTACACTAGATCACGCTTAACGCATTTGTAATTCCTCAATTTTAATCATGAATACAAACGTACAGTATTTATTCTTATCTACGAAGTAAAATAAAATAAATGATATTATCCATGACCTTAGGACAGATTAACCAACCCAATTATAGGGAATTTTTTTTGAAGTTAGTATTGCCGATAACTATTATCTTTTACTTGAAACTTTTATTTGTATTTTCCATAATTCTTTATCAATGGTATCAATAACTAATTAAGTTTGTATCAGGTGTTTTCTACTATTAATGTGGTCAAACAAATATATGATTTAATATATAAAACATTAAGTTGGTATTGTTGGTAAAATTTGATTATAAACATAATATCAGTGTGCTTGGGTCTTGGGAAGAGCCAAAGTAGTTTATTATTTCAGTAAGTAATATCTTAACACTTGGTCTGAATGCTAATTTTTTACGAGAGGAGGACATGAAAGACTAATGATATTAATAGTAGAAACACAACCACTTTATTCATAAGAATCAGAGTAGATTATTTAGCCTTTTTTTGTGGACGCATCCACATTCATGACATTTTAACAATTTTACTATCCAATCCTCTAAGGATATCAACATGATTAAAATCTAAAATTATATCTTTAGGGGATAACACGCCTTCTCTGTCCCATTCTAGGCCTTTTTCTTTAGTAAAATTACTAAAATGTTGATATCGAAAGTTCAATTTTCCAAACATAAAACACATAGAATCGATTTGAACAAAAACATAATTTAAAATTAAATATAAAAAAAGTTCCACTCTACCAAATGACACGGTATTATCAGATGTCGTAGTTGCTGTAATAAGACATCTTGTTTATATATTTATTATTTACATAGGTTTCAATTAAGAGTATGGCAACTCGAATAGTAGTTAGATATAAAGTTTTATAAAATGTGTTAGTTTTGAATAGTTATAAGGGGCCTACATTTAAAACAAAGTCAATTAAAATTACAAAAGAAACATGGAAATTTATGTAATATTTATTATCTTTTCTTGTATATTTAAGTTATGCTCTTTGCATTATAATGTTGACTCAGGATTGTTTGCAGTGTATGAAGTCCTAATTTTCTACAGCCACATCAAATTGTTTATTTGACCAATACTATTCCTGGGTGACCAGTCAATATCCCATTTATTAGATTAGTTAATTTGTTGTATTTTGTTAATATATATATATATATATATATATATATATACACTACATTTTTATAGTAATTAATGGATTCACCATATTATTTGTTAATAAAAATAATCGTATAAAACTAGTATTGATATTGTGGTTAGAAAAAAAACCCTCCATGTTGTCAGCTCGAAAACAAGCCATACCGATCGAGTGGCTGCTGTATGTTTATGACGCTAGTGCCAACTTTTCCAGATAGAGGGTGTCATGTGGTCAGCATAACAAACCCTCCGCCCATTAATCTCAGTTTTCTGGACCAAAGCCACGACTTTTTCATTCAAGTATCTTCTCATTTGTCCTCTCGAGGCTGAGTTGACCCTGGGTATCATCCTCGAAATAAGTTATATTAGTTGTGACTTATTCATGTGACAGTTAACTTAGTGCACATTACTATGGAACATTTTAGAGTGGTTTGGGTTAGTTTTGTTTTAATTTTAATATGCTATAGTCTATAGGCCTTAGAATTTCTAACCAACATTTTTTAACCATATCAATATTGATTTTGTCCAAATATACTGTTCTTTTTGTCTGTAATTTTTTAAACTTAAAATTGTTCATATACAGGCGCACAAGCTAATTGTATCACACTCACTATATTCTATAAATTAAATTTAATACACTTCACTTCAAAATATGAATAACTTTGGTAGCACTGTAATGTAATTATTTAAGCCCTGTCAACATATCCCAGATCCATAAGAAGCCCCACCGGTACATATCCCACATCCATATGAAGCCCCATCAACATATCCCATATCCATAAGAAGCCCGTCACCTTATCCCACATCTATAAGAGGCCCTGTCAACATATCCCACATCTATAAGAAGCCTCGTCAACTTATCCCACATCTATAAGAAGCCCGTCAACTTATCCCACATCTATAAGAAGCCCTGTCAGCATATCCCACATCTATAAGAAGCCCTGTCAACATATCCCACATCTATAAGAAGCCCTGTCAACATATCCCACATCTATAAGAAGCCTCATCAACATATCCCACATCCATAAGAAGCCCTGTCAACATATCCCACATCCATAAGAATCCCCGTCAACATATTCCACATCTATAAGAAGCCCTGTCAACATATCCCACATCCTTAAGATTTTGAGTCCTCCTGAGAAGTTGGATTAACTTTAACTTTTTAAGGATTGTTGGTATGGATGGTGATGGATAACCAATCACAGGTAGACAAACAATTGAACATTGACGTGCAAGTTGAAATGATTAATAACATCAGTAATAATACAGGCGTACCAAATATCAAACTTGAAATGCTTTGTTCCAGTCAGCGAATTGTGATGGAAGTGACCGAGCTGTTTAACGTCAATCTCTCCCCGACGACATCGTCCATATTTTCGACCGCATGGTCGGAAGATGACAGGATATTTGTCATTACGGAGAACGGACTCCATGTGTTGGTGAGTCGGATCAAGTTGCGGACCTGCGGAACCTTGGCTCTTTATTCTGTTGCGCCTCAGAGGATACTCGTAGTTCTTTCTGCTAACTACGTGTCCTCTACTTGTAGAACTATGTTTATAGTGCACGCATGAAATTAGAAGCATAATGGCTCATATTATCTATACAATATATGTAATTATCATGCTCTATTTGAAACATTAATGATAATTAAAAATATTAATGATAATTTAGTAAATATGGAAGCAGGCTTAGTTTATGGAGCATCCGTCCGTCTGTATGTGATGAAAGCCTGGAATTATTTATTTTTACTATGTCTATTATTTTTAGAAGCTACGTCATCATCAACTGTTTCCAGCTTGTGGCTTGGTCACTTTGGTAAAATGCCTCAATTTTCCTCTTTATTTCCCTCCATTCTTCTTACTTTATTTGATTCTATACTTCTCTCTTTCGTACACTTGTTATCTGCCTTTCCCATCATCTTCTTTTGCGATCTTTATCCCTACATACTCATTCTCTTTGGGATTTTTTACTTTTCTATCCTCATTATATGTCCATACCATCTCAGTCTGGCTTCCTCTACTATATCATGTACTCCAACATCCTCATTACATGTCCATACCATCTCAGTCTTGCTTCCTCTACTATCTCATGTACTCCAACATCCTCATTACATGTCCATACCATCTCAGTCTTGCTTCCTCTACTATCTCATGTACTCCAACATCCTCATTACATGTCCATACCATCTCAGTCTTGCTTCCTCTACTATCTCATGTACTCCAACATCCTCATTACATGTCCATACCATCTCAGTCTTGCTTCCTCTACTATCTCATGTACTCCAACATCCTCATTACATGTCCATACCATCTCAGTCTTGCTTCCTCTACTATCTCATGTACTCCAACATCCTCATTACATGTCCATACCATCTCAGTCTTGCTTCCTCTACTATCTCATGTACTCCAACATCCTCATTACATGTCCATACCATCTCAGTCTTGCTTCCTCTACTATCTCATGTACTCCAACATCCTCATTACATGTCCATACCATCTCAGTCTTGCTTCCTCTACTATCTCATGTACTCCAACATCCTCATTACATGTCCATACCATCTCAGTCTTGCTTCCTCTACTATCTCATGTACTCCAACATCCTCATTACATGTCCATACCATCTCAGTCTTGCTTCCTCTACTATCTCATGTACTCCAACATCCTCATTACATGTCCATACCATCTCAGTCTTGCTTCCTCTACTATCTCATGTACTCCAACATCCTCATTACATGTCCATACCATCTCAGTCTTGCTTCCTCTACTATCTCATGTACTCCAACATCCTCATTACATGTCCATACCATCTCAGTCTTGCTTCCTCTACTATCTCATGTACTCCAACATCCTCATTACATGTCCATACCATCTCAGTCTTGCTTCCTCTACTATCTCATGTACTCCAACATCCTCATTACATGTCCATACCATCTCAGTCTTGCTTCCTCTACTATCTCATGTACTCCAACATCCTCATTACATGTCCATACCATCTCAGTCTTGCTTCCTCTACTATCTCATGTACTCCAACATCCTCATTACATGTCCATACCATCTCAGTCTTGCTTCCTCTACTATCTCATGTACTCCAACATCCTCATTACATGTCCATACCATCTCAGTCTTGCTTCCTCTACTATCTCATGTACTCCAACATCCTCATTACATGTCCATACCATCTCAGTCTTGCTTCCTCTACTATCTCATGTACTCCAACATCCTCATTACATGTCCATACCATCTCAGTCTTGCTTCCTCTACTATCTCATGTACTCCAACATCCTCATTACATGACCATACCATCTCAGTCTTGCTTCCTCTACTATCTCATGTACTCCAACATCCTCATTACGTGTCCATACCATCTCAGTCTGGCTTCCTCTACTATCTCATGTGCTCCAACATCCTTATTACATGTCCATATCTTCTCAGCCTTGCTTCCTCTACTATCTCATGTACCCCATCTCTTGCATGGACAGCTTTATTCCTAATCCTGTTTCTCATTAATCTATCAGCGTATGATTTTGTAAATTAGTTGCATCCTTATTTATTCATTCATCCATTGAAACTGGTCAAATGAAACAACATACTTAAGAAAACGTCAGTTTGAAACACACTTCAACACAGAAAAATGTCAAAATGGTTTTCCTAGCTTGGTTTTTACTAGTTCTAGACGTTGTACAGATTAATACTAGTCATATATTTAGTTAGCATACATTTTGTTAAACATTTTGATAATCTCAACTTGAGCGGTTGGTTGTTTCCATCCTGGCACAAATCGAACAAATAAATGAATATAATTTTAGCCATGATCAACATTTTGTTTGAAACATTCACGATAGTCACGGTATAGTTTCCGTCAGGCGCCAACGATGCGGTTGTTTTGGGGATTTAAAGGATGATGGGGGTGCGCATAACATCCTTGGTTTTTATTCGTTAGCTCGACAAAGACCGCAAACAAATTTCTATATTTTTTTCAATGAAGAGGATCATTTTTGAATAAAAGTAAGTTTTGTTTTAGTAAACATTCATTGACATAATTTATTCAACCTAAAATATCAGTGCCATGAATAGAGCCAAGGTTTTGCACGGAACTATTGCGCAGGGCCCCTATTTTTACTGGCAACCACCGCTCCACTCGGAATATGTACAAATATAACAGATATGAACAGCACATTTTTTTATATTATTTTTACAGATTTGCTTCAGTGACCAAACGGTCTAAGGCATCACTTGTGTTAGACTGTCCTGCTGATGAAAGGAAGATCGAGGTTCGAATCTTGTTCGGGCCTTACTGAGGGTGGTTTTCCCTACATGGTTTCCCACTCTCCTTCCTCGCTAATGCTGGTATATTACCTCTAAAACGCTCCCTTCTCATCCCTACCCTGTTAGAGTGTAACCTGAACAGGTAATAAGACATGATGATAAAAAAATAAATATTCTTACAGTGCGAGTCTCCGAGAGATGAGACAAAACCACCGCAGATGAAGAGGCGGCACTTTCTGGATGTGAGAAAGACAGCTCTCTGTTTCTGCGTCCTCCTGGCCATGGCCCCGTTGTCATCTGCGTCCAACATAACAAGCTCCGTGTTTGGCTCCGTCACGGACGGGATGCCGGCCGCCTTCGCCGACTACAACTCTGACGATTACATCGACCTCTTCGTGCTGGGGGACGGGGGGCAGACGCTTCAGGTCATGTTGGCCTCGGACCAGGAACCGTTTCTCAAGCCTCATCCAGGGATGCGCTGTCAGTTTCCTCCAAGACTGCAGATAACAAGCGTGGTTCCCGGGAACTACGACGGCGATGCCCACATGGACGTGCTGGTGACGACGTTCGACAAGGAGTCTAATAATGGCACACAGGTCCACATCCTCTGGGGCGGTCGCGACTACAATAACTGTACCGCAGACGAAATACCCACGATACTCTCCCTCAACGGACAGCCGCTTGCGATCGACTACAACCGTGATGCCATCGTTGACATTTTCGGTGTGGACAATAATGGTAAACGAACCTTCTGGGTGTTCAATGAGAACCGCACGGCCCCTACGACAATCCTGATGACCGCCGAGGGGAAGAACCTTCCTAATTTGAGGCAGCCGCACTCCAACAGCTTCCTGGATGTGAACAAAGACATCGCGCCGGACCTGGTCCTGGCTACGCAAGATGGGTTCGAGCTCTGGTACGGGGAGAAAGAAGGTGGGTTCACTTACAACAAGACGACAGACGCCCCCAAAGCCAGTCATCTTGGGCAGTCACTTTTTGTTGACCTTGAACTTAAAGGTGAACTGCAGCATCTGGTGCCCGTCTGCTTCGACGATATCTGCGCCAACAGCACCATATTCACATATAGCGGTGGGAGGTGGCGAAATTTAAACCCAATATTGAGAGATTCTCTGAGTACAACATGGGGGTTTGTTGCCCCAAACAACCAGCGCTACACGAAGACTATCACTGTTCGCGCTGGTGATTTTAACATGGATGGCTACCCTGATCTCTTGGCGACACTGCAACAAGTGGGGTCTTCCAAGCCTCGGGCGTATTTACTGGAAAACATTGCCTGTCCGACAATCGGCTCTTGTGACGGCATGGAAAGGACTTTTTCTGTTGACTGGACTACCTTGACCCCACTAAACAACGACAGCACTGTCGGGGTGTTCTACGATGTGTACCAGGACGGGGTGTTGGATGTGATCTTGGCAGGTGAGCGCGTCACGGCGTTCAGAAACACTCTCGACTACGATGCTAACTTTGTGAAGGTTATGGTCTTGGTGGGCCCCCACAAGCTTAGCAACTTCCCTGGTCCTCGGATTACGTATAATACAACAACCCAGGAGGGCG
>CABFVX010002899.1:41645-55479 GCA_902151425.1 Timema shepardi | reverse complement strand
GCTGTTGGTGACCTGGCGGTCTAGGGGTAAGGTGTCAGACTTCTGTGCTGGCGGCCGGGGTTCAATCCTCGGTCGCGGCAAAGATTTATCTGATTACCAAACCCTTCCTTCACCTCTGACAAGACATCTTGTGAATGTGGGGAATGCCAGGCCTCCACCGTGGTTCGGATTCCACGTTAAGCTGTAGGTCCTCCATTTCATCTCACAATCACCCTACCATTACACATTAGCGTAAGTGCGTATAACCCAAACAGGTAGTAAGACACAGTGATGATGATAATAATAATAATATAGAGCTGTTTCCTAATTAAATTTAGTCATAAAACCCCCCTTGACAATTTGTACAACATAACAAAACTCCTTTGATATGTTGGAACGTAGCATATAGAAAAAATTTGCTCCACAGGCGAAAGATTTTCTTGGTTCAAGGTCAAATACCTTCAAATTGAAAGTTATATTTTTCCAGGGGTGAGGCAACTACACATATTGTCCTCTTTCATGTCCCATAAATAATTGCAGCCGCCCTGTATATGTGTCTGGGGAAATAATAATGTTTCATTTAATTAAATCATAATTATCAGATTCTTTGTCTATAAAAATGTTGACTTTTTTCCTGGGCTACATAAACATACTTCATTTAATTTTGAGAATATGTTGGCAAGCTGTGCAATTTTGGGTAACTATGAAATATTTGTCACTCAGACATTCCATATTTTTTTTATATAATACCCATAATTTTACCTCACAGAAACCCAGGGTTCCGAGGAACCCCATTTGAGAAACTTTGGCCTAGAGAACAAAGTTTAAATCTTGGTCAGGTATATCGATGATTTTTTTTTTAAGTTGTCCAACTTTCACACCATGACATTTCCTCTAAAAGTATACCTTCCTCATCTTTAATCCAGTAATAATTAATAATAAACATCGTGTGGAGACCAAATGGATACTAAGATGTGGTAGGGAAAAACCCCAGTCCTATGGCTTGCTTCAGAGGATCTAATCATGGGACAGAGAATAGGACAAATTGTGCAGGTGATAGGATTAATTGTGCAGGAGATAGGACAAATTATACAGGCGATAGGACAAATTGTACAGGTGATAGTGTAACCTCGTTACAACATGAAAGGAAAAGGATTGTTTTGGCTCACCGATTCTGTCCCCATTTGGCTAGTCTACAACGAGGCTCCACACTACGTACACATCACGGCTCGACCTGTTTCCAACTGAGTGGAGGGACCGTGGTTCGACGTCCGCCTCTAGGTGTGCCCCGCCCAAAGAGTAACAAGAGACGATCGACACGCGCAGATCCGTGCGCGCCGACAACTGTGTGGTGGTATCAACGGTCGGTTGAACGGCGCGCGACTTGAATTATACCTGGACTCTGTGAGAGGGTTCCAGAACTATGCACTCCCCTTTTCCCTGCCTTGCTTCCTGCGCTGAGAGAACACGTGACTCAACTTATGTGTATATAATGGCGGGACTCTATAGCCATGACACGCATTTCTACTCATTCTCTAGGTGAGACACTTAGTGTCAAATTAGATTTAGTTTATTTATATCAAAATTCTGTTTGGCTTATGATGGATTCTAAATTACTGTTTCGGCGATATCTGCTTAAGATTTAACTTTCGTTATTCTAAATTGAGGCTGCGGAATTTTTAGTAGAGATCATGGTAGCGCAGTTGGACTTAAAGAAATCCTTGCATGGGCTAACGCATCTCGTCCGCTTCACGGGTGGGTTCGAAACTTTTAACACCGCCATTTGGATATGCGGGATATTTGTTAAATGGAACCCTTTGGGTAACCCCCCTCCCCTTATTTATATCTCAAATAAAAGTCAGGTTGGTCACAAGAGAGTTTATTTATTTCCAATAATAACAATAACAATACTCGATGAGAAAAGAGTGGAACAAACCCAGTGTTAGGCGCAGGAAAAATAAGGCCATTAAAAATAATATACAAACAAAGATTTGGGGCACGACCCCGAGTAATAAGATGGTCGCTGAAGGGACCCACAGTATTAACAAACATTCAAATTGACCTTCATAGAAATCCGTAATGCATAATGTTAATAATTTAATATAGGAACAATAACCCGCATACAAGCAATACACACAAGACATAGACTATTCGCCATCGGTGACTCCCCAATAACTTATGAAAAAGAGAGTTTTCCCAAAAAGAGTTACCATCACAGCCATTCTAAGGCTCAAAAAATGGAACCAAGAGCCATTATACAGATGCATCATAAAATTTAATAACCTAGCTATTAACAATACCAATACACTAAGAGCGTGGGCTCGCGGCCCCAGGTTTGACCAACCAAGTTCAGATCAATGGAAATTCAATTCCCCAATAATGACAGTAACATGAGCTTTCCACATGATTTTACCCAAGTACTCAAAAGGTACAATATGACTAAACATCCCGCACATCAAACATGGCGGTACTAATGGTTCCAAAACAATCCGTGAAGCGGATGAGATACGTTAGCCTAAATAGTAATATCCCTAAGTCCCAAATTGCGCTGCCATGACTTCTACAAAAATCGCAGTTCCAATATATAATAAATAAAGTTAAATCATTAAAAGATATCGTCCGAAACGTAATTTAGAATTAATCGTTACCCAAACAGAATTTTGATACAAGTAAACTAAATCTAAATTGACATTAAGTGTCTCACCTAGAGAATGCGGAGAAATGTGTGTCATGGCATTAGAGTCCTGCCATTATATACACCAAGGTAGAGTCTCATGATCTCACAGCGCGGGAAGCAAGGCAGGAGAAAGGGAGAAGGGGAGTGCACTTTTCTGGAATGCCCTCACATATTCTGGGCGTGATTTCAAATCTCGCGCCACCCGACTGACCGTTAATTTCACTGTACTGTCACTGGCGCGCACGGATCTGCGCATGTCGATCGTCTCTTATTTTCTTTTCTGGGGTGGGGCAGCTTAGAGGCGTAACTTCGGTGAAGGTTCCTCGTCTCAGTTGAAAACAGCCTGGGTGGTGGTGAGGTGATGTGTTTGTGAGGAGCCTTGCAGAACAGCCAAATGGAAGCAGAGTGGCGCAGCTTCTCTCTTGTAACCCCCCCCCCCCCTTATTTATATTTCAAATAAAAGTCAGGTTGGTCACAAGAGAGTTTATTTATTTACAATAATAACAATAACAGCGCCTAACGGTGGGCTTGTCTCGCCCTCTCTCTTCGAGTATTGTTATTGTTGGAATAAAAGAAATAAATAAACTCTCTTGTGATCAACCTGACTTTTATTTATGGTATAGTAAAAAAGGGGGGGTTACAATAGTACAATTATGCAGGTGATAGGACAAATTGTACAGGTGATATGACAATTTGACAGGGTAAATGGCGATTGGTCATGTATTAGGACAATATAACAGGACCTTCATGAATCTAGGGTGGTAAACTATTAATAACATCCTCAGTGTACCTTTTAAGCGTTGGAACCTGGGGATGTGGAGTCGGTACGTACGCCAAACAACTCTACTGCAGTAAAATGCTCCAATACACATTACTTCGTGGGAAACTTCTTTGCCATTGTGAATGCATATTTAAATAAATTTGTCAATCCAAATTATAAATATTGGTCTTAAAGAATAAAAAAATAGTGTAAGATTAAAACAATATATTTACTATGTATTGTTACAGTATAGTAAGTTTTTATTTTGAAGTCGGAGTTTGTACGTTCATACCAAGACTCCCCCCCCCCCGCAAACTGGTTTCGACTCCACAACCTTGATTGAAATCTCAATCAATCTCCCTGTCACCGACAGTACAGTCGATTGAAAGAGCGATGTCTTAGGCCTTTCGGACACTAACTTGGCCCTATAGTAAGTTACAGTCCAATTTCCATATTAAAGCTCTTTTAGAAAATAAACCCCTCTTTTTTTACAGTTAACTGCTACCTAACCTTTCTAACTGTCAGATGAGATACTTTATATAAACATAAAAGGGTAATTTGCAATTGTGATCTAATATTGAGCTCTGCATAGAAAGTATAGATACAATAATCAAAATATTTGATATATATGTTGAGAATGTCGCATACACTAACAAAGGAGAGGTTGTAAACAAACTCATGTCTAGGGGATTGTTCCAGGAGATGTTGCCGGACCCCCTCAGTGTGACGCCCCATGTTAACCTACACAGGACTTGGGTCAGCTTGCCTCAGTTCAGACCCTCCGAGAACGTCGGTAAGTCCTGATGGTAAAAATTGCCTCGACGCTATGTCGTGTGAACCCTCACGGTGATGTAATAACCTCAATGTTACCGCCAGGTGTCCAAGCTAACGATGTCATGTGGGAACTAGACCAGGACGAGGTCTATCAGATGATCATGGATGTGAACCTCACGCCCAAACTACCGACAGCCAAGACGCACCCGTGCATCGTGGTGCAGGCTGCGTGGTCGCCAGGGGGAGTTCTGCGAAACAACAGGTATGGCGACAGGGATAGCAAAACAATACAAACTAGGCCACATTGTACCGTGGATAGAGACTAGCCCAGCACCAACAACATTTTTGTACTCACCATTCAACAGTCAAGCTGGGGTCTCGTACAAATGCTACGGTCACGCCACGGAACGACCTTGTTCATCCTCACTGCAATAAACTCTGTTTGGGAACTCAAAGTTTTAGTCAAATATTTTCCTGGCTAAAACTATCCATTTGAAGAGCGCGTGCGCGAGGTGGCCGGTCTAAGTGGTTCTCTGTGCGTCGGCTGCCTGAGGTCACCCCCCACCTCCTTGGCTGTGTGTCTCAACGGCGCTGTGCGCAGGCGACGTGGAAGACATAGTTTCTGTGATTGGCTATTTATGACCACATTATGAAGTCATTCTTTCCTCCCATGTTTCCCCCTACTGGGCAGAACTAAATATAAGCATGTGTTTAGCAATGTAAGGCACTCTTTGATGCCATCTAGAAGTAAGGCACACTTGGGCACTATGTAGGGCCTTAGGAATATTATAACGTAAGTTATTGTAAAGTTATAAATTTGGTCTTTGGCCACAAGAAAGTATTTTTAAGGCTAGGGTTCAAATGTTGGTGAAGATTATGTAAATTATTATAAATTTGATCTTTGGCCATGAGAAAGTAATTTTCAGGCCAGGGTTCTAAACATAATCTAACGTAGTCCGTTTGTCCGGAGTCATTTATAATCCGATTATTTATTGTGTTAGTGGTCTGATGACGTTAACTGTTAGTCGCTTTATTTGCCTTCTTGTAGGTCGTATTATAAGTGGGTTTATTTATTGTATTTAACTGCCAGATGAATTTAGTTCGTTGTTGCTATGTTTATTATGTTAACTGACAGATTAGAAGCAAGTTTAGTTATAATGTGAACTGACAGTTGTCTTTATTTCTTTGTCAGTTTATTCGCTATCTAGTAGGACATATTAGAGGTGTATTTATCTATTGCGTTTGCAGACATATGTCTTGTACCTTTGAGTACTATGAGTAGCAAGTTGTCGCGAGTATTTTTCTTGCGTAGGCATTGAGCCGCGGCATTTATAATTTTAGAACTCCCCCTTTTTGAAACTGTTTACTGTTAATATAGAACTTCCGTATTATTTCTATACATGTGTGGTATAGTGTATTGTCAGACACATCGAAGAATCAATATTGTCTTTAAGTCTATTAGACCAAATTGTATATAGTTTTCTGTGTTAACATCTACTGTAATAAAATTGCCTTTCGGCCATATATGTTAATTTTGCTTAGTTCTTGCCTATACCCAGGCCTAATCGTAGGATTTTCCTCTAGGCTTAACTATGATAATGCTGGTGAGACAGGGGTCGGTTGGGCTTGTTGAGAACAGATCAATAAAGGTCCCTAGTGATTACTTGCCATTTATATTGTGGTTAGCAACTCACTTCCTGTGGGAGTAGGTAGGAACATTGGTGGTAATGCTAAAGGTACGGACCCCACAGGGGGCGCGGTTGAACATTGACACAATCTCCTGTAAAACTAGGTCACTTTGAAACAATTTACTGTAAAACTAGGTCACTTTGAAACAATTTACTGTAAAACTAGGTCACCTTGAAACAATTTATTGTAAAAATAGGTCACTTCAGACACAATCTACTGTAAAACTAGGTCACTTCAGACACAATCTACTGTAAAACTAGGTCAATTCAGACACAATCTACTGTAATACTAGGTCACTTTAGACACAATCTCCTGTAAAACTAGGTCACTTCAGACACAATATCCTGTAAAACTAGGTCACTTTGATACAATTTACTGTAAAACTAGGTCACTTTGGACACAATCTCCTGTAAAACTAGGTCACTTTGATACAATCTCCTATAAAACTATGTCACTTCAGACACAATCTCCTGTAAAACTAGGTCACTTCAGACACAATCTCCTGTAAAACTAGGTCACTTCAGATACAATCTCCTGTAAAACTAGGTCACTTCAGATACAATCTTCTGTAAAACTAGGTCACTTCAGACAATCTCCTGTAAAACTAAGTCACTTCGGACACAATCTCCTGTAAAACTAGGTTACTTCAGACACAATCTCCTGTAAAACTAGGTCACTTCAGATACAATCTACTGTAAAACTAGGTCACTTTATGACACAATCTCCTGTAAAACTAGGTCACTTCAGACACAATCTCCTGTAAAACTAGGTCACTTCAGACACAATCTCCTGTAAAACTAAGTCACTTCGGACACAATCTCCTGTAAAACTAGGTCACTTCAGACACAATCTCCTGTAAAACTAGGTCAATTCAGACACAATCTCCTGTAAAACTATGTCAATTCAGACACAATCTACTGTAAAACTAGGTCATTTTAGACATAATATCCTGTAAAACTAGGTCAATTCAGACACAATCTACTGTAAAACTAAGTCACTTCGGACACAATTTCCTGTAAAACTAGGTCACTTCAGACACAATCTCCTGTAAAACTAGGTCACTTCAGACACAATCTCCTGTAAAACTAGGTCAATTCAGACATAATCTCCTGTAAAACTAGGTCACTTCAGACACAATCTCCTGTAAAACTAGGTCACTTCAGACACAATCTCCTGTAAAACTAGGTCACTTCAGACACAATCTCCTGTAAAACTAGGTCACTTCAGACACAATCTCCTGTAAAACTAGGTCACTTCAGACACAATCTCCTGTAAAACTAGGTCACTTCAGACACAATCTCCTGTAAAACTAGGTCACTTCAGACACAATCTCCTGTAAAACTAGGTCACTTCAGACACAATCTCCTGTAAAACTAGGTCACTTCAGACACAATCTCCTGTAAAACTAGGTCACTTCAGACACAATCTCCTGTAAAACTAGGTCACTTCAGACACAATCTCCTGTAAAACTAGGTCACTTCAGACACAATCTCCTGTAAAACTAGGTCACTTCAGACACAATCTCCTGTAAAACTAGGTCACTTCAGACACAATCTCCTGTAAAACTAGGTCACTTCAGACACAATCTCCTGTAAAACTAGGTCACTTCAGACACAATCTCCTGTAAAACTAGGTCACTTCAGACACAATCTCCTGTAAAACTAGGTCACTTCAGACACAATCTCCTGTAAAACTAGGTCACTTCAGACACAATCTCCTGTAAAACTAGGTCACTTCAGACACAATCTCCTGTAAAACTAGGTCACTTCAGACACAATCTCCTGTAAAACTAGGTCAATTCAGACACAATCTACTGTAAAACTAGGTCACTTTAGACACAATCTCCTGTAAAACTAGGTCACTTTGATACAATTTACTGTAAAACTAGGTCACTTTGGACACAATCTCCTGTAAAACTAGGTCACTTTGATACAATCTCCTATAAAACTATGTCACTTCAGACACAATCTCCTGTAAAACTAGGTCACTTAAGACACAATCTCCTGTAAAACTAGGTCACTTCAGATACAATCTTCTGTAAAACTAGGTCACTTCAGACACAATCTCCTGTCACATGATAATATAACATATGCCCTCCCCCCTCCAGGTGCGCCCTGGGAGTGTTGTCAAACTTCGGGGCAGTGTCCCTTCATGCCAGCAACAACATGCAGTGGGAGCTATACACCGACATCTCACGCCTGTGGTTGGAGGTGAACCAGTCCGAGTGGAATAAGGAGAAGCTAGTGGACGACTTGCGCGCCAACTTCCATACACTCAAGGAGAGGGTGGCTCGGATCAAGACCACAAGTGAGTCTGTACTGACCAAAATACACTTTTATAGCTTTTAAAACGAACACTACTTTAAAATTCACCCTCGTAGTTTTGCATTCAGTGTGTGTCAAGCCGTGCCTTAATTTATATGGTAAATAAAAAGTACTCAACTGTCACAAATAAGAAGGTGAATTAACCGCAACATCATATTTAATTCGTTCTCGTGCCTGCCTACTGAGCTAAGGATCTGGAGTTCAATTCCTGGTATGGTTGAAAAATGTACCACTGGCAAAAAAAATTATTGCTTCCTGTTTCACGGATATGAATAAACGGCCTGGGCGTTGTGTTGATCCCAGATTTAGCTAGTTTGTAAATCGCTTGCTGATATATACAGTCAGTTTAGAAAGTAAACGGTAAATACCTCCTACCCGTTTTGGTGATCAAAGCGCCTAAGAGAGTCACTTTCATAATAGACCGGACTGCCGATGACGGGGAGATCCGCATTTGAATTCCGTTCAAGTGTACTTATGGTGGGTTTTTTTCTTCTTAATCCAGACAAATGTGGGTACACTTTCCATAAGTTCAATCTTCCTTATTCCTAACATATTAGTGTAGTAAGCACAAAAGCCAGTGCTAAATAAAACTAAATAAAATAAATCAAAAAATCCCTCACATGAGAATAAACCATTTGAGATATTGTGAAAACATAAAACACAACTCTTGAACATGTACTCTTTTAGACAAGGCTAGTTTTGAATAATATTAATAATAACAACAACAAAAACAACAAAAACAATAAAAACAAAAATATAACAACAAAAACAATAAAAACAACAAAAATACAACAACAACAAAAAAATATAAGAACAAAAACAACAATAATAACAAAAACAACAACAAAATATATCAACAAAACAAAAATATAACAACAAAAACAATAAAAACAACAAAACATAAATATAACAACAAAACAAAAATATAACAAAAAAACACAGAAAACAAACAAAAAACCCCAAAAAATAACAAAAAATAAATAAAATAAAAAATAATAAAACACAAATAAAAATATATAGATAATAAAAATAAACATGATCATCCTGATTGATTGATTGATTTGTGAGGTTTCTGCTGGAGTGACCTGTTCCTCTTGGACTCGACCAAGTTCGGGCTGCTCATCACGGGCCAGGCTAGTGGCTGCATCCTGTTCTGGCTGATGGAGGTCACTGGAGGGCCGGGGGTCAAACCAAGTCTGGCTCTGGCCTTGGATACCGACCTCAAGAAGATATCGAGTCTCCATTGGAGCAGAGTCGGCCCCAATAAAGGTTCGCCACTGCTTCCGTCTATTTACTGTCAATGCGACTCACTGGGGTACATTAGCGAGTATATGAGGTCTTACTTTGAAATAGAATTCTGGCTTTGACAATAAAAGTATCAAAGAAAGCCACAACACTCGTACGATTCATTTTACATGGATAGCAGAGATTCGGAGATGGAACCAAATTATCTCTAGATTACAGACATAGCCGTTTCAAGTATCATATTAGTAAATAGCCAACACTCGTACGATTCATTTTACATGGATAGCAGAGATTCGGAGTTGGAACCAAATTATCTCTAGGCCACGGACATAGCCGTTTCAAGTATCATATTAGTAAATTTGATAAATTATTTTTCTACACAGGAATTCAAACAGGGACCTTTGGTTTAGCACCCCAATGTTCTTTTTCTTCACTCGTGGTTTAACCATAATCACTGATATCTCATTGTTACCAGAGGATTTTCACACACCCATCATGGACTCTGCCTTAAACTATAAGTGAGGAATGGTCCTGAACTTATGGTTAAACCTGTAGAGCTCAGCGGTAGATCATATGTGTGCTAAGCCGAGGCTCATTGGTTCGATTCCTGAGTCTAGGTGATGTTTCAAATTTACAAATACAATATTGATGCGGCCATCTCCGTGAACTAAAGATAATCTTGATCTCCCTATCTTTGCTATTCTTTCACAAGTGTTGGAGTTCTCGTTGTTTGCATGTTTAAAACCTCACTTTTTTATTTAAAAAGTGACCTTCATATGCCCTTGATATATTATTTCTCACCGCGTCTTACTACCCGTTTGGTTAACCCGCCTCGGTGGCGTAGTTGGCTAACACGCTTGTCGTGTTGAGCTCGACCGCTGAGGATGGGGAGATCGAAGTTCGAATCTCGGTCGGGTGAACTAGGGGTGGTTTTTCCTAAATGGTTTTCCACTCTACCTCCACGCAAATGTGGGTTCACTTCCTCTAATTCAACCTTCCCAATTCCTAATCCATTAGAGTAATTAGTACTTAAAGCGTATAACCCGAACGGGTAGTAAGACGCGGTGCTAAATATTATTATTATTATTATTATTATTATTATTACTACTACTACTACTACCCGTTCGGGTTGTACGCTTATCTACTAATCACTCTAATGTGATGAAGGTTGAATTTAAAGGAAGTCTATTCCTATTTGCTTGGAGGGGGATGGGGAAAACCCTTTAGAAACCTCAGAACAACCGACCTAGATTCGAACTGCTATCTCCCTACCATCGGAAATCTAGCTATCGCAAGAGTGATGCCTTAGACTATTCGGCCAACAAAGTGTGTAAACTTACTATTAAACATTGTTTATTTGAGGGGTGTGTCTCGGTGCAGGTGTACTGCTTGCCGGGGACCGCAGTGGGCGCATCAGGAGTTATGTGTTGTCGGTCAGTCGAGAAGGTCTGGAGTGCGAGCACCGAGCCGAGGTGTGGCCCCATGCGGACAGGATCACCGTGTCGCATATTGCCACACTACCATCCTCTCGGGGGGCGGTGTTCCTCGCGGCCAAGGGGACATTCTTGGTTGCTCTGAGGCTTGACAACTTGGGGGCTGTGGTCGCCTTCACCGCCAAGCAAGTCGGGAACTTGAACATCACAGGTCGGTCTGGCGGAGGTATTTATTGAAAAAGTGAGCTCTAGAGAGAGTGTGAGCTCTAGAGAGCGTCTGGCCCCTAGAGAGTGTGACCTAGTAACAAGGGATTGACTAAAACAATCTTTATAATTGTTAGTTTTAGTTTACTTTATTATTTTTATCAACTTTTTAAACAAATGAAAAGTGAAAACTGTCTTTTACCCTAGCTCAGTTGCTTACTTAGGGTCTTGAGTTTGATTCCCAGCATGGGCGAAACACTTATTATTGGCGAAAACCGGGGGGCTCATTTTTCACAATGATTAAATAATCGCTGTGTGATTCGGTGACCTGGGTCTTTCTAGAATTTAATTAGTCTTTAAGTTGTGCGCTTGGTAAGTAACCCCCGAACTGAACTATGTAAAGAAGGTGTGTTGACTCATCGTGTTCCAGGTGTCTGCTCACTGGGTGACAATGTCGCGATGATGGTCACTCACTCGGGCTGTTTCAGTGAGGTCACGGTATATACCACTGGTTCCGGTGAGATGACCACGTCCATCAGGCAACTTGGTACCAACAAGAACTTGACTCACTGGGCGGCCATCGGACTTGGCATCTCCCACAACTGGGCATTTTGTGCCGTAGCTTACAGGTCATATTCCTTTTGTCGATAACACTTGCGCTTGAATTTGGATTTATAAACAAGTGTCCCACCAGGAACACTAAGGCACTAGTACTTGCACTTGAACTTAGATACTAAAGCCTGGTCTTCTTCAGTGGTCTTGGTGACCTGGCGTTCTAGTGGTAAGGTGTCAGACTTCTGTGCTGGTGGCCGGGGTTCAATCCTCGGTCCCGGCACAGATTTATCTGATTACCAAACCCTTCCTTCACCTCTGACAAGACATCTTGTAAATGTGAGGGATGCCCAGGCCTCCACCGTGGTTCGGATTCCACGTTAAACTGTAGGTCCTCCATTTCATCTCACAATCACCCAACCATTGCACATTAGCGTAAGTGCGTATAACCCGAACGGGTAGTAAGACGCGGTGCTAATAATAATAATAATAATAATAATAATACTATGAATCTGCGTTAGATCCACTAAACTGTATCTCTCGCGCAGGTTGTGTAAAGTATACGACCACCTCATACGCCGGGAGCCGGGACAGATAGCTTTCTTCAAGCTCCCGCATCGCAAGGACTCCTTCACTCTCCTGCGGGACAACCCCACAGAGGAGCTCACTCGCTACTGGGACCATGTGGAGGCCGTCAGGTACACTCATTTAGAAACACAAGGTCCTCGGATATAACTAGGGTCATCTCCAACACTGGCTCGGCCACAACAACGAGAGAGAGCCAGTTCGCTTGAGCCAGAGGTCGATGCAAATATATCTAGCACTATCAAAAAATATTTGAGTGAAACCAAAATAACCTTGACCAGTCATAATCGGTCAAGTGGTAAGAAAATTAAATAGTTTAATATAAAAATATACATTTTATCTATTCTACATTTTTTTTATGGAGGCAGGGACATAAGTATTTGAGCGAAGTTGATTTTAAAGAATAAATATAAAAGGGGGAAAAAAATGGTACATGCACCAACCACACAGACTTTCTCCTGCTTTTATCTTAAATTGGGCATTTTCTAAAAACTTGTTAGATTTATTGAACAAAATAATATGTCTTTACATTGTTGTAGAAATACCACAACAAATATCATAAGTTAAATAATATACACTGTTACTTACTCTATGTCCTTAGGAACTAGGAACGCTGTTACAGGAAAATTGAGAAAAGAGAAACATCTCTGTCCACCAAAGAACATAAGAATCAAATTCGTTTTCAAATACCTGGATTAAAAAGAGTTTATATATTTACTTATAGCTCAGAAACTATATGTTTTATAAAAAAATATATTTCAAATAATTTTTCTTTATCTTTAATAGTAATACAACTTTTGGTGATAATATATTTCATATCTTAAATAGTTGAGGAAAAATGATGAAAATTGAAAATTTTCCCCTATAGAAAGTACCCTCAAACTCATTTTCATGATAAAATTAGAATCGCCATCTTGTTTAAAATAATAAACAGTATCTAGATATAAAATTTAAACAAAATCGTTAAAGCAAATTTTGAGGAAATGATTTTTCTCTCTTTTTGCCCTTCAATAAACTACCCTTAAATTTAGAGTTAGATACCTTAATTCCTAAAACCCCTCATACCCTCTCACCCTTGCTTCCTCTACTATCTTATGTCCCCTGGTGACAGATAACATGCTCTCCTTGTCTCTATTACATTCACTGTCCTTGTTTCTCCTGCATGTGTGACACTGGGTACAAAGTACACAACGCTTCAAGGACACTTCTCTTCTTCATAATATATCTCATACGCACCTGTAGAACACTCAGCTCTACTAGGCCATATCCTCTCCCTGGTCATTATCATCTCGTCACACTTTATCATGCTAAAGAAATAATATGTGAAAAAAACTAAAAAAACTTATATTCATTTTATTCGTGTAAAAATTTGCTTCATCGCAAATGCGAATCTTGCATGTCCCTAGTTATAAGAGATTACTCTTGTAATAGATTGGACTGCCCGGTTTGAATCCTAGTCGGAGGTGCCGAGGATGGTAAATGTTTTTCCAATCTCCCTATGCTGGTAAACTTCATTTAAATTCAATCTGCCTCATTCCAAACATGTCTCTATAACTCAAACGGATAGTGAGATGCGATGGCATTTTATATATATATGTACTAGACCCTTCAA